>APFE030960579.1:60600-94025 GCA_000404065.3 Pinus taeda
CACTGCCTCCCCCTCCTCACTTTCCTCTTACTCACCCCCTCCCCCTCCTTTGCCTCCTTGTCTACCTATTTAGCCTCCAACCGAATGTCCTCTTCTTCCTCCTCTTCTACCTCTGCATCCTCGCCCACCTCCTCAGCCCCCCATCATCCTCCTCTGCTTACTCCTCAACCTCTACCTATTTCTCCTCGTCCACGTCATCCCCTCCTCATCCTCGTAAGAAACATATAAAAGGAAAAAATAATTACATAGCATTTCATTCTCTTTATTTATAGCACTTATAGATTTTTAGATTTCCTCCTTGTCCTCCTCTAAAAAAAAAAACTACATATCATTTCATTCTCTTTATTTATAATACTACTTACATATTTTCATATTTCTTGACAATAATAATTCACATATCAATACATAAATATTAATCCAACAAACAATCTACATTAAAAAAAATACAATATAAATAATTAATTAAACAAATAAGGATTTAAATAATAAAATGTATATAACTAATATCAAACGTTGTTGAACTATCACAAACATAACTCAATAAACCAAACATAACTCTGTATCTTCAACTTGTCCTGACGATGAACCACACTAGTTGGTTCGAAACGCGTCGACAAAGGTCTTTTTCATGTGATTTACGCTGAAGCTCTTCTTACAATTATGACGGATCACAGAAGCCTCAATTCTACAATTGTTTCCCTGCACGGTATTGCCATTGCATCTAAAGTTCACCATTTTGAACGGGCACGCTTGCAGGTCTCGAAGTTGAAGACAGATCTAACTGAACTAGATCTGTATCTTCAACTTGTCCTGACGATGAACCACACTAGTTGGTTCAAAACGCGTCGACAAAGGTCTTTTTCATGTGATTTACGCTGAAGCTCTTCTTACAATTATGACGGATCACAGAAGCCTCAATTCTACAATTGCTAGATTTATCCAATATAGGCATTCTTTGTTGATCCCTTGGATGTAGTTTTGTAGCATCATGAATTACTTTTTTTTTCTTGTTTTCCGTATCTTCTTCTGACCTTGATTAGAAACTACTGACAACATTCATAATATTTTTCTCTATAAAATAAAGGTCTCCCAACATAATTGAAATATTTTCAATAAAATTCTGTCAAAAAAAATATCATATGTCAATAAAAACTAAGTTATAAAATATATAACGATATCGTTACAATAACACAAAAACCATAAATATAAATAAAAATACTAAAGATATCTTGTGCAATCTCATTTATGATTTGTTTACTCATCTTGGTAGTTTGTCATGTCATACATTGACAATGCAAACTGATATCTAAGTACATAAACAACTTTAGTATCCAATATCAAACACATGTCTAGTGGCTTTCCCAGCACCTCATAACTTCCACAATTGTTAGGGATACCAACATATAGATATATCTATAGATGTTGTTTTCCTTCTTTATATTTCACAAACCATATATGTTATGTATGCTTCACTTCTTTTGATTTTTTTCCAATAAGAAATCAACTTCTTATCCATTGAGGCACTTGATAGACTTGTAGTTATTAGCTTAGTTTTGGTTCGTTCAACAATATTTTTTTAGGGTCCACCTCTAGTTTTAGTAGTCCTTGGTTCAAAAAGATTCATTCTTTAAGCTATATATTATCACTAGGAGAGAGTTCATTTGTATCATTCAAGTTATTATGTTTCAAATCCATGGATTCTTCTAATAGTGATGTTTCATTTTGTGAAGCATCAACATATTCATCACGTAACAACTCTATTCATATTGTTGAATATAACACAAATTATTTCACTATGAATAGAGAGTAAAATCTTCCACTTAGTCCTAATCCTAAGGACTATGAGAGGAACATTGATGAAGAGAAGGATGAAGAATTTCAAATAAATAAAGAGTCACAGTTTACACTATTTATAATCCTATGGACTATGAGAGTAGTAGTGATGAATAGCCCGATGAAAAATTTCAAATAAATAGAGATTAACGGTTTCCACTTATCCCTAATCCTATGGACTATGAGAGAAACACTGATGAAGGCCAGGATGAATAATTTCCAATAAATCGAGAGTCATAGTTTCCACTTAGTCAATCCTATGGACTATGAGAATAATAGTGATGAAGGTTAGGATGAATAATTTCCAATAAATCGAGTCATAATTTCCACTTAGTCCTAATCCTATAGACTATGAGAGTAGCAATGATGAAGGTTAGGATGAAGAATTTCCAATAAATCGAGAGTCACAGTTTCCACTTAGTCTTAATCCTATGGACTATGAGAGAAACAATGATGAAGGCCATGATGAAGAATTTCCAATAAATCGATTGTCACATTTTCCACTTAGTCCTAATCCTAAATACAATGAAAGCAATAGTGATGAAGGTGAGGGTGAAGAATTTACAATAAATCAAGAGTCACATTTTCCACTCAGTACTAATCCTAAGGACTATGAGAGAATTAGTGACAAAGGGCGGGATGATGAATTTCTAGTAAATAGAGAGTCACATTTTCCACCTAGTCCTAATCCTAAGGACCATGATAACAGTAATGATGAAGGGAAGGATGAAGCACTTGGTCCTAATCCTAAGGACTATGATAGAAGTAGTGACGAAGGACAGGATGATGAATTTCCAATAAGTAAAGAGTCATGTTTCCATGTGGTCCTAATCCTATGGACTATCATAACAACATTGACAATGCACATGATAAAGAATATCCAATAAACATCGAGTAAAATTTTCCATTTAGTTCTAATTCTAAGGACTATGAGGGTAGCACCGATGAATGGAAAGATGAAGAATATCCTCCAAGCTAGTATTTTGAAAGCACAGATGATCATAGTGAGGATAATATTCCTCCCAATGATGATGAAAATTTTTATATAGATGATGACTCAATGATGGAGATGTTGCCAACAAATATTGTATCAAGGAGTAGGAGTAGACCTTTCCGTATCAATCCAAGATGTTCTAGTTATACAAGGGGTGGAGAAGAACATCTCACGAGAATAAGTTTTATCATTTCTCTCATTTCAAATGAATGTTTTCAAAAGGATTGATTGAAACATATGGATTTCAAGTTTGCATTGGAAAAGGAAGATATATTTTTTAATGAATAAAATCATGAAAAAATCATATTTAGTGGGGTGCATGCAATCTACATTTTGAGGTTATGATTATCATATTGGGTCTTTATTTATCTGTAGAATGACTTTCAAATTGATTCATTCAATGGGTAATTTTCATCTGTCAAGAATCCAAGAAAATTTAGAAAAGGATCCCACATTTTATTCAGAAGTACATCATAAATGACAGTTTGGGCTGTTATCAAATATTGAAATGTCATTGATGAAATAATTATTTTCAAAGCATGGAGAGTATATGCCAAATAGAGAGACAATACATATTTCAGATAATTTCTCAAGATGAGAAATCTAGAACTATACAAAGAATATGCAAAAGGTGTTGAAAGAAATGGTTGATTTATTACATATCAATATTTTGTGAAGATATGGAATAAATAATTCAATAATTTCCGTACTCCTAAGAAGACAAGGATGGGGGTTTGCAGCACATGTGATTCTCTTAAATAAAAAAGGGACAAATGTGAACGGGCAGAAGAGGTAAGCACTCATATCATTAATTTCTAAATTTGTATAGTCATCAACTATGAAAACGTATTTATTAATGAATTTATTTTATGTTGTGTATATTCCATTTTCAAAGTGCTTTAAGAGCTTCGCAAAAAAAAAATAAAAAATAAATAAATAAATAAAAAAAAACAAGTTAAAGGAAAAATTTGTACAATCATCGAAAGAAGTGTTACGATAATCAAAATAAATACTTGGGTTTGATAATTGATGGTATGGACTAGAATAAAACACTTCTACCACATTTTTTTCACACACCCAAGCATTTACAGGAGGAGAAATTTATTTAGTATCACTTGGCCAATTGTATGGTCTTCAATGGGAAAATTTTTCCAAGGGTATACCTCACAGCTCCAAATATTCATAATGATGCAAATATGACAATAACCATAATTCATGATATGCTTTCTCATTGGTTTGGTAATCTTCCTGAAGTTTTGTATCTACAACTGGACAACACTTGTCGTGAAACAAAAATTAGATTGTTTTTGGATATCCAAACATGCTTGTTGAATTGAGAATTTTTTAGAAGGTAAAGGTTGGTTTCCTTCTTATTGAGCACACTCATAACCATATTGATTAGATGTTCAGTCATTTTTCAGTCACATTGAGGAGGAAGGATGTTGGGAGCTTGCCATCATTAATTGAATATATTAAGAAATCATATATGTCAAGGCCTATTTTTGATGTGTTGGAAGAAAATGTTGACATGTGAAGGTTTATTTTGGGATCACATGGTGAGGAGAAATGCATTGAATAACTTAATAACATTAGCTTATAACATCAATTTCGTATCAAAAAAATTGATGGGAAAACACTAATATGGGGCAAGAAGTATTCAACTATTGCAGAATAGACGTTGTAATCAGTTTTGGCATTTTTGAAGTTCGTTCTAGATCATCCAATATTTGCATCAAATATATTGTTATTAAAATCAATTTATGAAGTTCATAATGCACGTAGGTAGAATAGAGATATAAATTATTCTGATCGCTGGAAGAAATTAAGAATTGTATTAGATATACATATGAGTACTTTGATATAATTTCAAGAACAACAAATGAATATATACCTTTGAAAACTCCATTTATTTGGCCACAAAATGTGTCAAATCAACATGAAGAAAGAAACATTGTTGAACAAAAACACTCTCAAGGTATTATTAATTCTTCACAGGTAGAGGAAAGATAAATGTATATTGGTTCCAGAAAATCTCATGCACAATGTGAAGCCATGGAATACGTTTACAGGGGTTCAGTACAAGATATTAAGGAGGGTTGCATGATCATAGTGCTTGTAGAAGTATATTCCAATGGCTATCCATTCTGGGTTACTAAGGTTATAAATGTCATTACAGAAAATGAAGATGTTGCAGGTGTTGAAGTACATTGGTATGCCACAAATACACACCCATCCAATGGTGTGTACAAGCCAAAGATGGTATTTGATAAAGTAATTAGCAGAAAGAGAAAGAGAGAGGGTACAAATATAAAGCATTGATGCATAGACCTCTTAAAATTGGAGGATGTTGACATACTTGTTTATGACTTCAATTTAACAAAGAGATGAACTCTTCACTTCAGGATGATAGAGATTCAGACTCATGTTGTTACCAGAAGAAATAGTGTTGAGATGGGATTCTGTTGAACCTAGTTGTAGATCTGGAAGAATTTTGAAACCTGAAATGGTGGGCATGCATGTGGACTCAGATGGGGCACTAGTTGATGAAAGAGAAGAATATGGAACATCTTCATCTGCATCAAATCATTCATCTGAAGATGTGAATTCTAATGGTGTGAAATAAAATATGAGTGATTTTGAATAATTGTCTAAGACAATTTATATAATTGATGTTTGCATCATATCTTGAAATAAAAATTTTGATTCTCGTATGATGTTAAATGAAGTTATGAGTCACTTTTATGTTTTTTGGATTATATGTTTATTTATGAAGATTTTTATTGTTTAGAATATCCAAAATGCAACAATAACTTAGATATATAATTTATGTTTCATTAAATATACAAGTATTGACATATTGATTAATTTAGTCATGTAATTTGTTCATATTGGCATGGTTTAAATGTGTTCAAACTTAGAGTTTTTTAATTTTATGGTAAAAAAATTTCAATTTGTTTTTCTTTAATGTTATGGTTGAAAACAATAAGAATTTTAGCAATCTTTAGAGTCATATTGTTATATGTTTAACAACATGGATGAAAACAGATAGAATTTTAATGTGTTTCAGATCCCATTATTTTATCTTCATTGCCATTACTAAAAAATGTTGAAATTATACCTGGGAAAGAAAAATGTTATTCTACCAAAACATTAGTGTGTGTTTTTCATTTATTTTGCACCAAAAAAAATGCTTTTACTACCATTTTTTAAATATGTTGAAAATTAACCCTAAAAAAACATCGTTCCAGAATACACACTTCTAGTTTTTTGTATTGTTTTTCATGTCTTTTTGAGGGGTTTTCTGGCTACAGTTCTGGTTTAAAAGTTTATGTTGTTCTTTCCTATGTTTTTCTTTTTGATACTTTCCAAGAGAACATCCTTCATAAACTCCATTGGAAAATTCTATGGTAGGCACACCTTTAACCATCCCCTTTTGCCAAAATGTTACATGCATTTGAAATTTAAATGTCAAAAGATCTCATTCTAAATTATAATTTCATCATTTACATAACATATTAGTAAAGAAGATCCAATTGAGGAATAAATTCAGTACAGATGAGACTAATGATTTACCTTACCAATTACAATTTTGGAGTTATCTTGCATGTCATCTATGTTCACCAAATATGGGGTGAATTAAACTCTCCTTAATTTGGTGCCATTACGTGGCATTCAATATGAAGAAAATATTTACCAAAAACTTCAGAATATGAACGACATTCTTGAAACTACCTTCTCCAATATCTACCCTTCTTTGTATAGTTTCCTCTACTGGAGAATCATCTCCCGTGAGACTAGGGGGGCCAACATATGGTTTTAAATATGAGAGAGCATATTTTGTGGCTACCATGAGATTTGAAGCTTCAAAGTATATAATTTATGCATTAGGAAAAGAATGAATAGAAATTAATGCATATGCATTCTTTCTTGTTTCAAGTGCCCTTTCTCTCTTTATCTTCTTGAACCTCTAGAATATAGTCACCAAGATTGTTCTACCGAAGATTCTACATCATGAGATTAGTGGTATTTTTCATGCATGATCATTTTGAACGGCAACCACAGTTGCAATAGCTAATTTTTATTTCCCCCACATTCTATTCTTTTCTCTCAAGTTGGTTGATTAATTTGGAGGTTTGGGAGTGCTTTAATTTCTTATATATAGTTTATTTTCCTTTTCTTTTCCTTTGGATTACCAATTGAATTTCATGTTGCCCTTGCCCCTTTCATGCACATGAAGTGCATGAGATTTGAAACTTTTTAATGATCCCACATTTATCAGATTATTATGCTCATGTATTAGGGACTCAATAAAAGCATCAAGTGTGGGAATATTCCATGTTGTTCCTATTGCAAGCCTAACCATGTGAAAAGTGGACACCAATATAACATTTTGTGGACCCAATTTCGGAAATATGGCAACAAATGATTTTATTTCTTTCCTTGATTTTCCGAGTTAGCATCCTTTGAACTAAAGAAAAAAATGTGAACCTAGTGAGAAATATTTAATGATTCTTCAACTAGTAAAATCTATTGAGTCGATCTCATTTTCAAGGAGGTGACCTTATATCTCATCATGCTTCCCACAGTGAGTCTCCAAACTGTCCAAACATCATTTGAATTGGTATGTGCTTCAACATGAAACAACAATTTTGGAGAATTATTTAGAATAGGAGAACAAAGGCCTCATCCATGTGAATTAAATATTTGGAAATTTGAATTGTAAAATTGGGTTAATCTTGGTTCCCTTGGATATCTGATACATGCCTCTACTTCTAAGTTGAAGTAGAACCTTTGAGTTCCATTTGAAATAGTTATATGGTGTCGGAATTTTAGAAGGTAAAAATTCCATTCTTTCATAGCTCCAATATACAATCCCTACAAAAATATTGTTTATGATCTCTCCTAGATCCTTGGGCTCTGATATGATGTGAAATTGTAGTTGGACTTGCACAAAATGGATAAAGCTAGAAAAAAAATGAAAAAAACTTGGAAGTATGAAGGAAGAAAGAAAATTTAGAGAAATAATAAATGAATTCTATTCATGCACAAAATAAATGAGAGAATACAAATTGCATAGGGTATATTCTACATGGTGGAAGTAATGCATCATAATAGCAAATGTTGAGAGAAGTGAACATGCACTAAAGAAACCTAAAACCTAGTCCTTATTAATTGGTAATGTAGTCGTCAATTAACTATCTCATGGAAGTGGAGATAAGTAAAAATCATGCATGCACTTTTAAATCGCCCTCTTGGTGATGATAATTATGTTTCGACACATGAATCCACTATGTGAGTAACACTAAAGCACAAATAAGTGTATGTAATATCTCCAATAATTGACATGTTTTCAGTAGACAATCATTGACCTACAACATCCAAATTAAATTTCTCCATGGTTTATGAATTTAAGCGGGATATATACTATTTTTAATTTATTTTATTTTATTAAATTATGCTTTTATAATCCAAGTAACTATTTTAGTGTTAACATGGAATTGATATATAGTACTTAGAAAATTATGAACAAGAAGAATTTTTTGTTTTAATTATTTATTTTTTATATTTAATATGAGGGATATGTGTAATTACTTCAATATTCTATGCAAAAAATATAATGATTTTTCTTTTCAATGTCTATCTTAAGTAAAAATATTTCCATATCAATGTTTTACATGGATGCAAACACTCACATTTTTTTGAAGGTAAAAATTTTCCATTTAGGAATGCACTTTGTGTAACCCAACATCAAGAAGATGTGTAATTTTCTTTTTAATTAACATGTGTTTGACACACGACACACACACACACACAGAGGCTAGTCATAAACAAATAATTCAATGTCTAACTTGAAGTGAAATAACATATTTTTTTTTTTTTTTTTTTTTTTTTTTTTTTTTAAGCTTGAATTTATATTGATAACTAAAAATAAAATCAAATATAAATATATAAAGAATTCCTTGTTCTTCCACTATGGATACTAGTTTGGTAGAAATGCATTAAGATTTCAACTAATAGAATTTGAGGTACAAAATGGAAATGAGAATATGCAAAATACCTTGTACAAAATTTGATGACATATGAACTATTGACATATTCAAATTGAGAATCTATATTGAGATGAAAAAAGTATTAAAACAAGAGAAATTCACCTAGAGTTAGGGGATTAAGAAGGACCAACCTCAATGGGTTCCTTTTCATGCTATCTAGAGCTTCTTAGCTCATGAGGGACACCCAAGTGGGATTTAATCCTTTCCATGTCCCAATTATGGTACCTCATGTTAAGATAGATCTCGTCCAACAAAAGTAGCATATCATCTTTAGAATTATTTCTGTACAACAGTACCTTCCATATTAAAGACTTCATTTGATAATATAGGCAAATGGTGTGCATGTGTAATTTTTTACTTGTACGAGTATTGATAGTGTCTTAGATCCACTCAACAACCCATGTAATTATGTTAGTGTCAAGAGACAACCTCTTTGTCCACCAATTTCCTATTTTGCCTCATGGAGTTTGCATTGAATGTTGGATGGATTCTACTCCTAGAATTATTAGGCTAATGTTTCAGCTCAAAAACAAGCTTGAAATACTCCCCTCACCTCGTAATAAGATACTTCATGTAGCATCAAGATTGTTGACATGTCATGGTTATGTCTAATAACATATGTAGGCAATTAAAATTGATCCATCTGATAAGTTATAGATGCATAACTTCAAGCCAAAGCAGATGGAGAAAATAATATAAATATATATTCCCCTCTTATCTCCCCTCCAAGAAATCATCTTACTAGAAATTTCTAGGTGGGCCAAAGAATGAAAACCAAATAAACTATCTAACAAGAGGTTTGAGGTATTGTAGAAGAAAATAACAATATCACCTTTGATTTACCTTTTAAGTTCCTTCTCCAACTCATGGAATTGAGAGTTTGTACGTTCCTCACCAAAGTTTTGCCACTAAACATGGAAAGCTAGAGTTTATGTGTCAAACTAATGAGCATCAAGGGAGGAAAGAATACCCTTTAACAACTAAACAGTGAAAATTCTCAGGAGGATGCATAGAGGAGTCCTTCCAATATAGAAACTTCCAAAATTGAGACTAATATCTATTAATATTTGTATCAAAATTAAATTTCATACAACCATTTCACCATTTGGAAATAGTATCTCATTATCCTCCATCACATGGTGAGGGAGGTGGAAATTCAAAGTTGTCTCAATGTACTTATGACTATACTTTGAGGTGGTTGCATGGTGGTTCTTAACATTTCTTCTTTGTGGTAGGGGTGGCCTGGTATGTCCCATCCAATTATTGATGGGTGTGATAGTCACTTTCCCCTTCCTCACCTATCTTATTCTAAACCACCCCATATATGGATAAGTAAAATAATGTTATATCAACTTTACTTATTTATATTTAGAGAGAAAAGGTAATTGAAAAAAATATTATTCTATTCATGAGAACCTTCTAAGTCCTCATATGAGTAATATATGCAATTCACTTTATTCTTAACATATATCTGACCTGTTCCATTTATAAAAAAACAATAATTTCTTTTTTACTCGTGGATAAAATATTTCAAGGTGCACTGAGTAAAATATTTCAATACTATACATACATATGTATGTATGTATGCATATTTCTTATGGTTAGAACATTTGAATAGTATGCTTCTCATTCTAAGGAAAATGTATACTTTCTTTTTGGTCAACATGGATTTGATACATAGAGAATAGGCATAGATTCATATAAACTCTAGATCTATCATTTGTTGAGAGGATCAAACTTTGAGGAAGGTTGCACTTCTAAGGTTTTTATCACTTTGATTCATAGTGGTTAAAATATTTTAATGATATGTTGCTTAGTATCAAGGATATTTGTCATTGATTCCATGCTCAACACGAACTTGCCACATGACATATTAAGAATTACTTGTTAATAATTATCAAGAGTGATATAAGATAAGAAAAGTGGTGGAGAAAGACTTAATCCATTTGTTGAAAATGCATAAATCCTAGGATCATGAAAAAAATTCATTACAATATGGACTCAAAATTTGTGATTATCTAGTGTCTCATAGTCTAAAAATCCACTCCTCAATCCCAAGTCTGCATAATTGTACAACATCTATACCAATAACTTGTTTCATCTTCAATATGAGACTATTGAATTGAGATTCAATGGATATTTTCCTAAAAACTACTGATATATGAATATCTAAAAGAGAACCAGTGCTATGTTTGAAGAATTTCATTGATAATTGAAATGATTGCATATGTTTTGTTGAGGAGACTAGTTTCTATGCTAGAATTCCTAATTGCTAAATGAATGTTGATTGAAATTCAAATGATAAGACTTCAAAACTGGAAGCATTATATTTTATATCCCCCCTATTAGGTGTAAGGTAAGAATTTTTTCAATATTTCATTATAGGAAGGATCCAAGTTAGGGCTTTGGATTCTTTATATGGTGGTTCTTTTAGGATAGCACTAACGCTCTTCCATGGAAATTGGTGGTGTATTGTTTACAAATAAAAAATATGTTTTTAAGAATGTGGTGGTTTTTGGATGACCATTAACCAATTTGACTTCATCAATTTACACCCCTTTGAAACATATACAATAACTTATTTTAGTATTGTGCTCTCCACCTTTCGGTGTGGAAAGCACTATCTATGACTTTTACCTTTTGTCTTTATGTGTGTCTCTACATCTTTTTTCATTGGAAAGTAAGACTAATGTAGTTGCTTCACATCTTGATTTCATTCCCGTGAATGTATCCAACCACATTGAATTATATTCTTATATTTCTTCTACTTTTAACACCTTTTGGATAGGTTATTTGAGTTTTAGAATGAAGAAAAGGATGGAGTTCAAAACACTAACTCTCCATGTGATGATTTCTTAAAAAAAAAGACATTTTTTTATCAATAATTTTAACTTCTTCAAGAAATATTGCACTCACAATTTGAATTGGATTGGAGTTATTTGTAATATGAAAGTTGTTTTCTTTTGTGTCTCTGATCTATGTCAATTTTTGTTGAATGATATTTCTTCCCAAGGTCTGACAACCATCTTGGAAATTTCTTGATGTTTTTATTTGACATCTTAACATTAGCATAGGTCCCTATTAACTCTATATATATCATCATCCTTGAGGTATCAAAATTTTAGGATGGGTTTGCACCTCTAGGGATTTGATCCTTCTCAGCACATGATAGATCTAGAGTTAAGATGAATTAGCACTTGTATAATTAACGTGTCCCATAAAAATTATGTGGAGTTCTATTGAAGGAATACTATTAACATATCACAGAGGAGTGATTATGAAGGGGATACCTTGTTTTAACGTGGTGGGGTGATTTTCACAAAGAGGAGAAATGGAAGGAGAACATTGGACAAATAATATAGGAGGAAAAACATAGAAATTCTAGACCTCGAGTTCTTAGAGATGATAATGTTCAACAAAAACTCTTATGATTTTTCATCCTTATCTACTTATGAGGTTTCAATGCATTGGTACTCTTTAGTTTATGAGGTGATTATGTCCATGTTCTATAAATTGATATCATGATGTGATTATAGTGTGGAATATGTCTTAAATCCTTTTATACCAAGTTCTTTTCTCTTCTTATAATATTCTATTTTAACATGGCGTGGTGAAGTAAAATTATGAGTGCGGATACAAACAGTTCCTCTAGCCTGATAATGGGTCTAGCCACAATTGATACATTCTATGGAAGATTTACTTAGGTTAGAACCAATTAAGAGGGCCTACCTCTTACTACACTTATCCCGTTTGGTGATGACCTTGGTTGATCACTCCAGCTATCTCTCGTTTCCTTCTTCGAACACCTGAAACAAGTAAACAACGACAAACAACAACCGTGATAATAGACAAATTGTAATTCAACCTACTTAACAAGTCAAGAAACATTAAGCCATAAACATGTGAGATGACACATTATGTAGGAAATCAATTGATAGTTTCATATATATTACATCAAGAAGAGAGTACAACCATTGTCTTGATGTTTTTGTTCTCCTTCGAAAAAACTAGGTTCCCACACACTTTCGTTAGCATTCCATGATGGACTCAACAATCATAGTTTTAAGGCTCTTCCCTTTATGCTTCAAACTAAACCAAATTCAAACTTCTCCCTCACACACAACTAGAGAGCTACAACTATGAATACTTGTTGTTTACTCCAAACTTAATTAGCACTAGCACACCAACATTAACACTAGCTTGTGCTTGGGAAAAATGGGGGTTTATATAGCATGAATGGATGGGAGATGGTTCCTATTCTCATGGGAGAAGGTATTATCCCTTGCGGTAGTTCCATCCTTATAGGGGAAAGTAGCCCAAACTGACATCCTCAACTCCATCTTTCTCAACCATTTACTAGACTTTTGTTACAAAGCTTCTAGAGCTGGAAGCTGTGGCTCCTTAAAAAAAATCTCAAAAGGGGATCGGTGCGACTGAAACAAAGCTTAGTGGCTCTAGTTGGCCCTAGGGGTAGTGTTAATCCCTACATATCAGTGTGAGGAGGACAAAGGTCATTATCACTGGCCTTGTAAACTGGTAAAAACAAAAGATTTGTGGGAAATGGTGCAAAAGGGAATTGTTTTGCTCATGAAGAGGGACACAATGGGAGTTTCTTCATAAAGGGAAAGTATGTAGGGTTCAATGTAGAGGTCCTCTTGGATCAAGGAATGGGGAGTACAGGGAAAGTGACAAATCTTTGTGTAACATATGCCCCCTAAAGCGTGAAGGAAAAACTAGAGTGAGGGATGAAATGCTTTATGAATCAGTGCGGGGAACCAAAGTCTGTCGTCGGAAAACCTGCAAGTAAGTACAAACACATATACATAACTAAAAAAACTTTGTCAAATGATACATGAATCATGGCATGGACATATCAATCGATAGAATGATCATGTAAATGGATCCAGGCATGGGCGCAGTCATCCAATAAAGAGGATCATATCAAAACCAATGTATGCTCACAACCATCAAATAATGAGAAGGATCACATATGATAACTCATGACATGGCTGCAGCCATCCATATAAAAGAGACATGAGTATCAACACAATCATGTCACACTGCCTTGCAACCTGGACTTTTGTAATCTGAGCCCAGGGTCTTATGCTCCAACACGATCCGATCAAAGTACAAATTCTAACATGTGAATAGATGTGTTGACGTCGAACATGCTAGAAAAATCACTTGATTACCAACCAATCATGTAAATTGTTAACAAGCACGAGAGAAACCACCAATAATGACAATGGTCCTCAAGGTACTATCAGCACAATTCATGGAATGTCAGTAAAGGAATTGAAGTCGAACACTTGTGAAATCACCCGATCGAAAGCCAACGATGGAGACTTGTCATCGAGTGCGAAGAACCTTCCATTAGGGCATGTAGGCTCTAAGGTACTAGAAAGGAGTATCTCGGTCAAATTCCCAGATAATGAGCTAAAGTTGACAAGAAGCAACCATGTTGAAGGAGGGGCATAATATATCCCATGTCATCAACACGAGACAAAGGAATGAAAAATTATTTTGGATGATACAGAGAATTAGGGGTAAGTGTAACTGCAGAAAGACAACTCTTGAACATATCAACAACATGAATGGAAGTTTGGAAACTTTTGGATCCATAGTATCAGTGGCCATGATGACATGGTAGAGATCAAATGGAAGGAAAAAGTAAATGGCCCAACCCAGGAAGGTTAACAATAAAAGGAGGATATCCCAACCTAACATGAAGCAGAAAGTATCATGTTCAAGAGTGAGTTGTTGACACAACTGATTAGATTTCCAAATTTCCCCCCACCATTCCTGGCAGGTACCCCAATTATGTTTTAATCGCAAGTTTGAAGGGGATAGCATATGCTTGCACTATAAGTTCATCCTTCAGACAAATCTAACCTAGTAAGTTTAACGAACCCTAGGAATCATAAGCTCATGTTCGTCATGGTGATGAATCTGATGTTGTTTAATATTTTAATGAGTCCAACAAAGGTGTAATTCAGTATATTTTTCATGTTTAGAGATTTTGAAAAAAAAATGGAAAAAAAAACTCCACAAGGTCCCTTTTTGTACATTTGTGTCTCTCGAGCCCAAAAAGGTAGAAAACAATACTTGAGAGAACCACTTGACCATTTCATTCAAGGAGTGCCTTTTTCATAAATAGTCGACCCTAGCTCAAAAAAGGGGTAAACATATACTAGGCACATGATGTTTTGCATCTGTTAACGAGTTCAAAATGACAAGGGCTTAGCTATCTTTATGATTTTAAAGGGGCGGAAAAGAGCTTGAAATCAGACACCCCATTTTATTCTCTTTTATGAGTCAAAAGGGAAAAATACTCAACAATCTTTTCATATAAGTTTTACGAGTCAAGAAAAGAGCTAAAACGTGACTCGGCATCATTGTTGAACATCCATCACCTATTAGTGTGTAAGAAGGTAAAGTGCATTATCCAATTCCTGAGGCAAAATAGGTCAAAACATTTGCAAAACCTAATATTTCACGAAACATTGAATAAAAGGGAGGAAAAGTAATTATTTTTTACCATTTACGATATTACCTTGTTTTGCAAAACTTTTCACCCACTTTTTCCCTAATTGTTTTGGAGCATATTTCGGGAGATATGGGAGGTCATTCACTGAGCTGCCAGTGGCAGGTAAGAGCCAAAGCTCTAAGCTCCATTTCTATACCATTTATTCATGTTTTCATCCATTTTTTGGATTTTTGAGGGCGGTTTTATAAAAAAAAAAAATCACCCTCGGTCGGTGCGAGTTCCGAGCACGAAATTACACCAGCCAAGGGTGATTAAACTTCCTATTGTGTCGTCAATGCAAATATTTTTAGAACAGGGGTGTTGACCCCATGAATAAGGGAAAAAATAATTTTCCTCCCAAAACCACCGTTGGAATCCAAATTTTATTGGCCAAAATTGATTATTGACTTGAATATATGGTTTTTGCCTGAAAGAATCGACGAACATGGTAGACTAGAAAGAATGTGAGCACGAAGATGTGGACACCCAAGCATTGAATGATCCAAATTTCTTGAATTCTTTGAGGAACTGTGGGATCCTTAAGTTCTTTATTACACCAGGGATGTGGGCCCAACCTAAGCTGCTTCGATACCTGATTAATCTCTGGACATAAACCAGGAAATATTCATCATTGGTGACCAGGAGTGTTACACAGTAATTGGTCACCGTCCCTGTTACCCCTTCTACCGCACATTGGAGGACTTATTTTGGGACCTGTGAGAAGTGACATAACCTGAAAACACTTGCATTGTATCCCTTGAGTATGTACTTCATATGGCCTGAAGACACCTTCTGCAAAATACCCATAAAAATTACCCTTTTTCCATTGGTGGGGTTCCACTATGTATCACTCGCGCCAATGGGGGAAATCCTCCAAAGAGGGCGCACCAGCTGGCGCTCTGTCTCAGATTCGCACTCACGCCAATCCAGTTGGGTAAAGTTTTTAACAAATAAAATTCCAAAGGTTCTTCCTAACCTATTCATGAATTGATTCCAGCTTGAGTTAGTTTAGTTGGGCTTCGAGTCTCCATAGAAGGGAAGTAGTACTCCACCTCTCATGGAAGCTTCCTAATGATAAGGCGAATCCCATGAATCTTGTGGATGATCCTAATTCCTTCTCCTTTCTCTATATAAGCTTTTCCTTTTGCCTTTGACAAGCTAGTTAGTAATTCTACTCTTCAAGCTCCAAATTCTAAGTCCCAAAGTCTGAGAATTGCTAAGCTCATGCTACAAAGAGGCCTTCTTCACCCCCATAAGGCTAAATCTTAAATGAGGAGATTCTTGCCTAAGTAACCAAGGAGAGAGAGGCTTGTTCCCCATTCCCAACAAGCTTTGCAAGGCATGTGTTTCTGATCACCCAACCAAAGGAGGATTTGACGTCAGAACTATGGTTGTATTCTTCTTTGTTTATCAATAATAATAGACAACTATCATTATGGTTCCACTCTTATTGTCTTTATAATGATGTTTGAGTTATATCCTTTCTGACTAATATATAGTTGCATCTCTTGGATTTTATGCTTGTATTTGTGTCGTTCTTTGCATGTGTAGGTGTCCGTTCACACGAGGATCGTGGGGATTGTGACTAGTTGGAGCGAAAGAACGGGAAGCGACGACTGTTCTACAAATACTAGCGTTGGATTCGAGGTAGGCCCTCATCATCGGTCTTTAATTTGCAATTAGGAACCTACGTGTTAGCGTTGTTTGATTATTGCTAGACCCCATTTAGGCTAGTGGGATCGCCTCTGTCCGCAGAGGGGATTTACCTCCACAACAATTTGGCAACTCCACTGGGGAGTTGGCTTTTTGTTTTGTTGTTTGTTTTGTCTTGTTGTTTTATTTTTAAACTATGGATGGAGCTTGAAGTACGGCTGGATAGCCTTCAAAACGCTATTGCTCTACATTAGCAAAGTAGATCAATGCCACTTCAGTCCATCTCTGGTTTGGTTTACGAACTAAGCAGCTTTGAACTTGCCTTGTTTGTTGGTTGTTTCTTGGTTTCTCCTACTTGGTTAGCCTTCTAGGTTGAGTCCTTGTGTTGCTTCTTTCCCCTTGGTGTACCTGGGTACTATTGACTTAGCTTTGACTCATTTCCTTTTTATTTTTCCATAGCAAACTTAGCTGGCACTCTTTTATAGCATTACAGTCGCGCCAGTTGGCGCTAGTTGGTCATTGACAACCCATGCCAATCCCAAAAAGGTGCTAGTTGCAGCTGGAAAGTCACGCCAGGCCTGGGAACTTTTGAATTTTGCTTGTTTGTGAGCCCTATCAGCTTTGTTTTTGTTCTAGGCACCCTTTCTCGACTGCTTGAGTGTGTTGGAGTCTTGTTTCACTGGTTTTGAGCCTCTTTTTTGAGAAATTCTTAATTTGATTTCCTTTGGTCATTACTTGGAGGTTTTTCTCAGTCTTTTCACAATTTTGGATCTTTTTTCTTTTGTGTATGAGTGTTAGTTGCCTTTGAGTGTTTTTATTTTTTGATCTTTGGAACTCTCACCCAATTTTCTTGATTTTAACTTGATTGGTTCTTAGATTACATTAGAATCATCTTGTGTTTGAGAATTCTCGTGCATAGATCACACTTGCATAATGAGAATTATCATTTTCAGAATATGAATGAAAATTGTGCATATATTACAATTGTATAGATTACCTTTACCCTTTGGGTGTTTTCCATTTTCTAATGATTTCACATTTCTAGCCCTAGGGCATCTAGTGGCCTTGTGTGTCGAGCCTTCCTCGGGTGTTTTGATCTTCTAGCGGTCCAGTCGACTCTTTGATTGCTCCCTTGCACTTGTTTGGTGGTTGTAAATCGTTTTATTGCATTATTTGGGTGACTTGCTTTGTCTTCACTTGAATTCTGTTTCGTCTCACTTTGAGCCTAGATTACACGGCTCATTGGTCTCTTTGGGATTTTTCTCGTTCTTTGGAGGTTTGATTTGTGACTTAGGGAACTAAATGTGCTTGTATTGGATAGAATTTGTTTGTTATCATTTCTCAAAGTTGTTTAGTGCACTTTGCCATCAACAAAAAGAAAAATCTCTTTTGCTTTGTATTAGTTAATGAGAATTAGAACTTTTCATTTTGATTAGTGATTAGTGATCTTAAAGAAAATCTTGTTAATTTCCATTAGCTGCATTAGGGAAGTTCTTTGTTGTTTTGTGATCATTTCGTTTGCATGAAAGCTCTCAAACCCTCTCATAATTAGCATTCATCGAATGAAATGACATATTTTGGCATATAGTTTGCATTTAGGGAATTTTGAGAGATTACATACGGTAAGGCTTGAAAACTAAAACCTAATACAAGATAAACTTTAAAATAAACCGAATGAATCTAACAATGCATTGGAACATAACACACACTTTTTAGAGGTCTAGGCTAGAGACGTTCTCCAGCATCGTTAAACCTAGTCACTTTTGTTTCCACTCAAGGTTGGGTGATTCCTCCTTCTATGACTTAGCTGTGGTCTAGTATGGACTTGTGCTCCCACGTACCGTCGAGTATATGGGTAGACCCCACTAGGTTATCATCCTTTATCCACAGGAAGCTGTGTCTGCCGCCTTATGACCCGTAACACACTGAACATAGCATTCGGGAAGATTGACTGCCGTACAGAAAGTCCTTGGTTTTCATATGATTGCCAAGGTGTATATGCAGTTTTACGGATTGTCTGGTAAACCTTTTGCCTAGCTCTCTAGAGTAGTCACTTTTGATCCTTTTCAGACTCCCTAAAAGAAAAGGCTCATATGAGAATTTGTCACTTTGGGCTCATTAAACATTCGAAGGCGACTAGAGTCATCTTTCTGTCCTTTTCTCGACTCTCTAAAGATGAAAAGGTCAAGTTATGTCCTTGTGTCTACAAATTAAATTACCCGTGATCACATGCCATGTTAGATTCTATTTGTTGACCATTTGATTGTGTGTCGTGACTTTTTTCAGCCCCGTGTGTGATTTTCTGTTTTCGATGGCAACTTTTCCAGAGTTCACCAACCCAGGAATCCCCTCTAAAGGGAATCCTGGTCATTTTCCTCCTTTTGGGAATGTTGGTGCTCCTTACATGGCAACATTGTCCCTTCCTGGGTTAACTGTTGGGTTGCCTGTTTGGTTGTTCTCAACCTCTGTGATCCCTAATGTCTCAACTACTAGTCATTCAGTTCCTCTACCCGAACAACATCATGTTGATTCCAAGGTGGACCTCTCCCCTTCTTCGCCTGTTTCTATGTCTTCATCTTCTACTTCGCCTGGTGAAAGTCTAGATTTAAGTAACTAGGTGGCTAAGAAGAAGAAGAAGAAGAAGACGACGAAGAAGAATTCACATAGGCAAGAGGTTACAAGTGCAGCTACTGCTCCGAGAACAGCTTAGGTCGAAACTCCTTCTGCTCCTCTGCGGAAGGTTAAGTTTCCTTGTAAATTGTGCAAGGATGACCATCTTCTTCATGATTGTCTTGGCATTCCCAGGATCTTAGAAGTATGGTCTCACGATCCGGCCTGCCCCTCATCGTCCTCTAAAGCTCATGGAAATGCTACCCTATCAGCTGGCAATGGTAAGAAGAACGGCAGTATTCAATTCCCCTGTAGGCTATGTGAAGGCAACCATCTCCTTCACCTTTGTCCACTCATGGATAAAGTTTCCGCTGTTTTGGAAAGTCTTATAGCTTCTTCACCCCAACTCCCCGTTGGTTATCAGAGGCTCTCTTCAGATCCTCTCCCTTTCGACAAAGAGATTTATTTTAGATCCTTCTCTTGTCCATCCTCCCCTTTCCAAACCTGGTTGTGCTAAGCCTGTTCCAGACCAACTATTGGTTGAGAAGAGTGTCAACTTGGGTTCACCACCTGTTGATCACTCTGTTTCGGAAGAGCGTCATGCTCATGTTCTTCTCGTCTCGTCCGATTCTCCTGAGTCCGAAAAGGACTCTCCTATCCTAGCTGATACAGAGAGTCCTTCTTTAGAGAAAGGGGGCAATCATAAGATTCCCCCACCAAGTAGTTCAGTCGTTTCCTTCGACTGGAGTCACCTGACTGCTTTCTGCCTTCCATCCCATGTGCCTTTTCAGATTATAGTACATGCCTATGATAAGGCAGTACTTGGCACTGTCTTAGATGAGGGCGAATCTGTCAGTCTTATGCCTTCCACTACTTGGCAAGCTTTGGGCTCCCCATAGCTTATGCTGGTCACGTAGAATCTGATGGCGTTTGATGGAGGAACCAGTCAACCATTAGGGATCCTTTCGAAGTTCCCTATTACTTTGGGAGGCAAAACCATCTGTATTGACGTACTGGTTACCCAAGGTGCTTTAGATTTCAGTGTTCTCCTTGGTCATGACTATGTTTATGCCATGGGTCCCTCGTCTCTTCACTTTCCTGTGTGGTTTGCTTTCCACACAACGGAAGAATCGTGACTATCGATCAATTATTGTTCTTTAGTCCCCCGGTTCCTCCTGCGCAGCTGTCATCCCCTCCTGGTTGTTATCCACCGGTTGTATCTGCCCCACCGTAGATCAACTACATGGCTACTTATCATGTGCCTGTATCCAGTGATGCTGCTATCATGCACAGTGTCCCAGGGGCATTGGGTTCTGACTTCCAAGATGTTACCCTTCCACCGGGAGTGACACTCTTGGAAGCAATGACTTCTTGTTCATTATGATGAAGTTGGTATGGAGCATAGTTCACTTTCCTATGTCAAGCTCCTTAAAAAATGAAACTAGGTCTGGATGGAGCATAGTTCACTTTCCTATGTCAAGCTCCTTAAAAAATGAAACTAGGTCTGGGTCGAGCATAGTTCCTGATCTTATGTCAAGCTCCTTAAAAAATGAAACTAGGTTTGGTCGGAGCATAGTTCGCTTTCCTATGTCAAGCTCCTTAAAAAATGAAATTGGGTCTGGTCGAGCATAGTTCCTGATCTTGTGTCAAGCTCGTTAAAAAAATGAAACAAGGGTTATGAGGATAATTCTTTTACTGTGTCAACCTCATTAAAAAATGAAACAACTCCCTTTCCAAATCGAGTCTTTTGATTAAGATCTCGTAAAATACAAGTCGAGTCTTTCCAAGATCTCGAAAGTGAACCTTCATTCCATCCACATTGTTGAATGCAATGAAGCTTGGGGGGCATTTACCTTGTTTTGCATCATTATGCTAGGGGCATGCGAACTTATAATAAGCATAGTTTTTGGTTTCAAGCTTGTGTAAACATGAAACCGAATCCAAGCAGAGATGGTTCAAGCTTGTGTAAAAATGAACCCATACCCATTTTACATCTCGTGATTTATGCCTTTATCTGCTAAATTTTGTTAGATGAGCCTTGGTTGTTTTCATCCCATCGCCACCATCTCTTTGGCCGTTCATATGCTTTCACTTGCTTGTTTTCCTTTCTTGAGGGACTATAGTTAAGAGTGGTTTTGTTAGCCAGCCTCTTGACCATTACATGTTTTGAGCAGTTCCACCATTTCCGGAACCAGTTGCTACCCTTTATAACACTCGTTCCTTTAGGATGAGTCACCTTTAAGCTCTTTTCTGACTCGAAAAATATGAAAAGATTGCAGAGTATTTTTTCCCTTTTCGACTCATTAAAGAGAATAAAAATGGAGGTCTTCTTTTAGCTCTTTTCTGACCGTTTAAAAATGAAAAGATTGTCGAGTTATTCCTCTTGACTCGTTAAATGTAGATAAGAGGCGGTCACTATTAAGCTCTTTTCTGACTGTGTAAAGACGAAAATATCATCGGGTCCTTGTCGTTTCAGGCTCATTAACGGTTACGAAACAACGTGATTTTGGTCGCTTTTTTACTTTTTCAGGTCAAAGTCACTAGTCATGAAAAGTACTCCTCGATCGTAATGATCGGGCAGCTCTTTCGAGCATTGTTTTATACTTTTTCGGGCTTGAGAGACACAACTTTACGAAAAATCACACCCCTGGAGTTTCCTTTTCTGCCATCTTTTCAAACTCTCTAAACATGAAAAGATGTCGAGTTCTTCCTTTGTTAGACTCGTTAAAACTTAATGACATCAGATTCCATCAAAATGACGCCTTGCAAGCATATGCTATCCCCGTCAAGCTTGTCATCAAAAAATAACCGGGGTACTCGCCAGCAATGGTGGGGAAAATGGAACCACAATTATTGTCGTGTCGGCAGTATGTTGCTCTTGAACATGGCACTTGTTTACATTCGTGTCTGGGTCAAGATATCTCATCTCATTTTTCACTTGCCTCCGTGGGTTTGGGTGCTCCTATTTGACCTCTCATCTGCTCGTTGCTCTGTCACCATGACCTCTAACCGTTTGATGTCAAATAATACCAAGTCCACCATCGTGCTGCCAATATGTTCAAGAAAAGTTGACCTCTGCCGAATAACCAACCTCCCTCTGATAACTCACATAATTCCGATTCACAAAAAAAATTATTCTCCTCTGTCTCGCATTGATGATGTAGGAAACATTATGGCCCACCTTCGATCAAGGTCACTTCCTGTCCATTTCAGCTCATTATCTAGGAAGTTGACCTAGAGACTCCCTTCAGGTGCCTTGGGGCCTGCATGCCTCAATAGCAGGTTCTTCGTGTTTGACACGAGGTTTTCATCATTGGCCTCCGATCGAATGATTCTATGGGTGTTCGACGCCGGCTCACTGATTCACACACTGTGGTTTGTACCTATAGTACCTTGAGGACCATTGTTGTTATTGGTGGTACCTCTCGCACCTGTTAACAGTCTTCATCATTGACTGGTAATTAGACGATGTTCCTGCATGTTCGACTTCGACTCCCATATTCGCTTGCTTGAACTTGTACTTTGTTCGGGTCGAGATGGAGCGCAAGACCCTGGATTTTGTCTGTTGAGATCCAGGTTGCGATTTTGTGGATTATTATCATCATTACATGACTCGCTCACTGGATGGCTATGACCATGCCTGAGTCTACTTATCAATCCTTACTGTATGGCTGCGTCCATACCTTGGATCCAGATTTTTATGTACTCTGCTATGGATGGTTGCGCCCATACCACATACATCATGTACTTGAGATATCAGTTGTACTTCTTCATGCAGGTTCTCCGGCGGTAGTGTTTTCAGTTGACCATGTTCTTGTAAAGCATTTCACCCCTCTCTCTCTCGGGCCTCACGCTTTAGGGGGCATCTTTTACACAGTAATTTGTCACTGTCCCTGTTACCCCTTCTACCACACATTGGAGGACTTATTCCAGGACCTGTGAGAAGTGACATAACCTGAAAACACTTGCATTGTATCCCCTTGACTATGTACTTCATATGCCCTAAAGACACCTTCTGCAAAATACCCATAAAAATAGCCCTTTTTCCATTGGCGCGGTTCCACTGTGTATCACTCGCACCAATGGGGGAAATCCTCCAAACAGGGCACGCCAGCTGGCACTCTGTCTCAGAGTCGCACTCGTGCCAGCCCAGTTGGGTAAAGTTTTTAACAAACAAACTTCCAAAGGTTCTTCATAACCTATTCATGAACTGATTCTAGCTTGAGTTAGTTCAATTGGGCTTCGAATCTCCATAGAAGGGAAGTAGTTCTCCACCTCTCATGGAAGCTTCCTAATGATAAGGCCAATCCCATGAATCTTGTGGATGATCCTAACTCCTTATCCTTTCTCTATAAAAGCTTGTCCTTTTGCCTTTGACAAGCTAGTTAGTAATTCTACTCTTCAAGCTCCAAATTCTAAGTCCCAAAGTCTGAGAATTGCTAAGCTCATGCTACAAAGAGGCCTTCTTCACCCCCATAAGGCTAAATATTAAATGAGGAGATTCTTGTCCAAGTAACCAAGGAGAGAGAGGCTTGTTCCCCATTCCCAACAAGCTTTGTAAGGCATGTGTTGCTGATCACCCAGCCAAAGGAGGATTTGACGTCAGAACTATGGTTGTATTCTTCTTTGTTTGTCAATAATAATAGACGACTATCATTATGGTTCCACTCTTATTGTCTTTATAATGATGTTTGAGTTATATCCTTTCTAACTGATATATAGTTGCATCTCTTGGATTTTATCCTTGTATTTGTGTCGTTCTTTGCATGTGCAGGTGTTCGTTTACGAGGATCATGGGGATTGTGACTAGCTAGAGCAAAAGAATGGGAGCGATGACTCTTCTACAAATACTAGCGTTGGATTCGAGGTAGGCCCTCATCATCGGTCTTTAATTTGCAATGAGGAACCTACGTGTTAGCGATGTTTGATTGTTGCTAGACCCCATTTAGGCTAGTGGGATCGCCTCTGTCCGTAGAGAGGATTTACAATTTAAAATTGATAAAAATTTAGTAAAAAACCCGCACGGTCGTTGGCACGACTGTTTCTAAAAGATTCACGCCCATGGGCGTGAGCCTTTAGGGAAAGTTGTCCCATTGGTGCGGGTCCGTGCCCGAAACCCGCGCCAATGGGCGCAACCCCCATTTTTGAAATCCCCTTTATGGAGGACGATAAAATGTCCTAAAGAAATTTGAAATGGATGAAAATAGAGTGGGGGAAGAGACCTCTTACCTGGCACTGATGGCGCTCTAAATGGTCAGCTGGATTTGTTGCAATTGTCGCTTGAAGATTTCACACTAAAAGCCCTAATGTCGCTCTCAAAAGGTAAAAGTGAAAAGTAATTCTTGTTTTTTACCATTTTCACCCATTTTATAACTTTTTGGCCCTCAAATAGGTTTTAAAAGTCATTTTATGAATATTTTAATGAATATTTGTGTCGAAAATGGATTTTACACCGTTCTTTTATGCAGCGACAGGTGTTTGTATGGCTTAGGCGACGAAACGAGTTGTATTTTATACTTTTTTGGACTCGATAAATACACGAAAAAGTCACTTTGGAGTCACCTTTTTTCTCTTTTTTGACTCTCTAAACATGAAAAGAATGCCGAGTTGGTCCTCTCGACTCGTTAAATATAAAGTAGAGGCGGTCATCTTTAAACCCTTTTTTCGACTGTGTAAAAAACTAAAAGATTGTCGGACCCTTGTCGTTTTAGGTTCATTAATGGTTACGAAGCGACGTGGTTTCAATCACTTTTTTACTTTTTCAGATCGAAATCACTACCGATGAAAAGTAATCCTCGGTCATAATGATCGTGCGGTTCTTTCGAGCATTGTTTTATACTTTTTTGGGCTCGAGAGATAGAACCTTACGAAAAAAGGACACCCCTGGAGTTTCCTTTTCTGTTGTCTTTTCAAACTCTCTAAACATGAAAAGACACTGAGTTCTTCCTTTGTTAGACTAGTTAATACTTAATGACATCAGATTCCATCGAAATGACTCCTCCCAAGCATATGTTATCCCTGTCAAGCTTGTCATCAAAAAATAACTGGGGTACTCGCCAGAAATGGTGGGGAAAAAGGAACCACAATTATCGTCGTGTCGGCAGTATGTTGCTCTTGAACGTGGCACTTGTCTGCATTCGTGTCTGGGTGGGGACATCTCATCTTGTTTTTACACTTGCCTCCGTGGGTTTGGGTTATCCTGTTTGACCTCTCATCTGCTCATTGCCTTGTCACCATGACCCCTTATCATTTGATGTCAAATACTGCCAAGTCCACTGTCGTGCCGCCACTATGTTCAAGAGAAGTTGAGCTCTGCAGAATACTCAACCTCCCTTTGATACCTCATACAAAACATCTTATCCTTCTCTGTCTCGTGTCGATGATGTGGGAAACATTATGGCCCACCTTCGATCAAGTTCACTTTGTGTCGACTTTAGTTCATTATCCAGGAAGTTGACTTAGAGACTCCCTTCAGGTGCCTTGGAGCCTGCATGCCTCAATGGTAGGTTCTTCATGTTCGATGCGAGGTTTTCATCATTGGCCTCCGATCGAATGATTCTACGAGTGTTCGACGCCGGTTCACTGATTCGCACACCGTGGATTGTACCTACAGTACCTTGAGGACCATTGTCATTATTGGTGGTACCTCTCGCGCCTGTTAACAGTTTTCACCATTGATTGGTAATCAGACGATGTTCCTGCATGTTCGACTTCGAATCCCATATTCACTTGCTTAACTTGTACTTTGTTCGGGTCGAGATGGAGCATAAGACCCTGGATTTTGTCTGTTGAGATCCAGGTTACGATTTTGTGGATTATTATGATTATTACATGACTCATTCACTGGATGGCTGCGACCATGCCTGAGTCTGTTTAACGATCCTTACTGGATGGCTGCGCCCATACCTTGGATCTAGTTTTTATGTACTCTGCTATGGATGGTTGCACCCATACCACATACATCATATATTTGAGATATCAATTATACTTCTTCATGCAGGTTCTCCGGCGGCAGTGATTTCAGTTGGCCATGTTCTTGTAAAGCATTTCACCCCTCTCTCTCCCTTGGGCCTCACGCTTTAGGGGGCATCTGTTACATATTAATTTGTCACCGTCCCTATTACCCCTTCTCCCGCACATTGGAAGACTTATTCTGGGACCTGTGAGAAGTGACATAACCTGAAAACACTTGCATTGTATCCCCTTGAGTATGTACTCCATATGCCTTGAAGACACCTTCTGCAAAATACCCATAAAAATATCCCTTTTTCCATTGGCATGGTTCCACTGTGTATCACTCGTGCCAATGGGGGAAATCCTCCAAAGAGGGTGCACCAGCTGGCTCTCTGTCTCAGAGTCGCACTCGCACCAACCCAGTTGGGTAAAGTTTTTAACAAATAAACTTCCGAAGGTTCTTCCTAACCTATTCATGAACTGATTCCAGCTTGAGTTAGTTCAGTTGGGCTTCGAATCTCCATAGAAGGGAAGTAGTTCTCCACCTCTCATGGAAGCTTCCTAATGATAAGGCCAATCCCATGAGTCTTGCGGATGATCCTAACTCCTTCTCCTTTCTCTATATAAGCTTGTCCTTTTGCCTTTGACAAGCTAGTTAGTAATTCTACTCTTCAAGCTCCAAATTCTAAGTCCCAAAGTCTGAGAATTCCTAAGCTCATGCTACAAAGAGGCCTTCTTCACCCCCATAAGGCTAAATCTTAAATGAGGATATTCTTGTCCAAGTAACCAAGGAGAGAGAGGCTTGTTCCCCATTCCCAATAAGCTTTGTAAGGCATGTGTTGCTGATCACCCAGCCAAAGGAGGATTTGACATCAGAACTATGGTTGTATTCTTCTTTGTTTTTCAATAATAATAGACGACTATCATTATGGTTCCACTCTTATTGTCTTTATAATGATGTTTGAGTTATATCCTTTCTGACTGATATATAGTTGCATCTCTTGGATTTTATGCTTGTATTTATGTCGCTCTTTGCATGTGCAGGTGTTCGTTCATGAGGATCATGGGGATTGTGACTAGCCGGAGCAAAAGAATGGGAGCGATGACTCTTCTACAAATACTAGCGTTGGATTCGAGGTAGGCCCTCATCAGCGGTCTTTAATTTGCAATTAGGAACCTACGTGTTAGCGATGTTTGATTGTTGCTAGACCCCATTTAGGCTAGTGGGATTGCCTCTGTCCGCAGAGGGGATTTACAGTTTAAAATTGTTAAAAATTTAGCAAAAAACCCGCACGGTCGTTGGCACGACTGTTTCTAAAAGATTCACGCCCATGGGCGCGAGCCTTTAGGGAAAGTTGTCCCATTGGCGCGGGTCCGTGCCCGAAACCCGCGCCAATGGGTGCAACCCCCATTTTTGAAATCCCCTTTATGGAGGATGATAAAATGTCCTAAAGAAATTTGAAATGGATGAAAATAGAGTGGGGGAAGAGACCTCTTACCTGGCACTGATGGCACTCTAAATGGTCAACTGGATTTGTTGCAATTGTCGCTTGAAATTTCACACTAAAAGCCCTAATGTCTCTCTCAAAAGGTAAAAGTGAAAAACAATTCTTGTTTTTTACCATTTTCACCCATTTTACAATTTTTTGGCCCTAAAATAGGTTTTAAAAGTCATTTTATGAATATTTTAATGAATATTTGTGTCGAAAATGGATTTTCTCCGTTCTTTTATGCAACGACAGGTGCTTGTGTGGCTTAGGCGACGAAACGAGTTGTATTTTATACTTTTTTGGACTCGATAAATACACGAAAAAGTCACTTTGGAGTCACCTTTTTTCTCTTTTTTGACTCTGTAAACATGAAAATAATGCCGAGTTGGTCCTCTCGACTCGTTAAATATAAAGGAGAGGCAGTCATATTTAAACCCTTTTTTCGACTGTGTAAAAAATGAAAAGATTGTCGGACCCTTGTCGTTTCAGGTTCGTTAATTGTTACGAAGCAACGTGGTTTCGATCACTTTTTTACTTTTTTCAGATCGAAATCACTACCCATGAAAAGTACTCCTCGGTCGTAATGATCGGGCGGTTCTTTCAAGCATTGTTTTATACTTTTTTGGGCTCGAGAGACAGAGCCTTACGAAAAAGGACACCCCTGGAGTTTCCTTTTCTGTTGTCTTTTCAAACTCTCTAAACATGAAAAGACGTTGAGTTCTTCCTTTGTTAGACTCTTTAAAACTTAATGATATCAGATTCCGTCGAAATGACGCCTCCCAAGCATATGTTATCCCCGTCAAGCTTATCATCAAAAAATAACTGGGGTACTCGCCAGAAATGGTGGGGAAAAAGGAACCACAATTATCGTCGTGTCGGCAGTATGTTGCTCTTGAACATGGCACTTGTCTGCATTCGTGTCTGGGTGGGGACATCTCATCTTGTTTCTACACTTGCCTCTGTGGGTTTGGGTTATCCTGTTTGACCTCTCATCTGCTCATTGCCTTGTCACCATGACCCCTTATCATTTGATGTCAAATACTGCCAAGTCCACTGTCGTGCCACCACTATGTTCAAGAGAAGTTGAGCTCTGCAGAATACTCTACCTCCCTCTGATACCTTATACAAAACATCTTATCCTTCTCTGTCTCGTGTCGATGATGTGGGAAACATTATGGCCCACCTTCGATCAAGGTCACTTTGTGTCGACTTCAGTTCATTATCCAGGAAGTTGACTTAGAGACTCCCTTCAGGTGCCTTGGAGCCTGCATGCCTCAATGGTAGGTTCTTCGTGTTCGATGCAAGGTTTTCATCATTAGCCTCCGATCGAATGATTCTACGAGTGTTCAATGCCGATTCACTGATTCGCACACTGTGGATTGTACCTATAGTACCTTGAGGACCATTGTCACTATTGGTGGTACCTCTCGCGCCTGTTAACAGTTTTCACCATTGATTGGTAATCAGACGATGTTCCTGCATGTTTGACTTCGACTCCCATATTCACTTGCTTAACTTGTACTTTGTTCGGGTCGAGATGGAGCGCAAGACCCTGGATTTTGTCTGTTGAGATCCAGGTTGTGATTTTGTGGATTATTATGATTATTACATGACTCATTCACTGGATGGTTGTGACCATGCCTGAGTCTGTTTAACGATCCTTACTGGATGGCTGTGCCCATACCTTGGATCTAGTTTTTATGTACTCTGCTATGGATGGCTGCACCCATACAACATACATCGTATATTTGAGATATCAGTTGTACTTCTTCATGTAGGTTCTCTGGCGGAAGTGTTTTCAGTTGGCCATGTTCTTGTAAAGCATTTCACCCCTCTCTCTCTCTTGGGCCTCACGCTTTAGGGGGCATCTGATACATAGTAATTTGTCACTGTCCCTATTACCCCTTCTCCCGCACATTGGAAGACTTATTCTGGGACCTGTGAGAAGTGACATAACCTGAAAACACTTTCATTATATACCCTTGAGTATGTACTCCATATACCCTGAAGACACCTTCTGCAAAATACCCACAAAAATGTCCCTTTTTCCATTGGCGCGGTTCCACTGTGTATCACTCGTGCCAATGGGGGAAATCCTCCAAAGAGGGTGCACCAGTTGGCTCTCTGTCTCAGAGTCGCACTCACGCCAACCCAGTTGGGTAAAGTTTTTAACAAATAAACTTCCGAAGGTTCTTCCTAACCTATTCATGAATTGATTCCAGCTTGAGTTAGTTCAGTTGGGCTTCGAATCTCCATAGAAGGGAAGTAGTTCTCCACCTCTCATGGAAGCTTCCTAATGATAAGGCCAATCCCATGAGTCTTGTGGATGATTCTAACTCCTTCTCCTTTCTCTATATAAGCTTGTCCTTTTGCCTTTGACAAGCTAGTTAGTAATTCTACTCTTCAAGCTCCAAATTCTAAGTCCCAAAGTCTGAGAATTGCTAAGCTCATGCTACAAAGAGACCTTCTTCACCCCAATAAGGCTAAATCTTAAATGAGGATATTCTTGTCCAAGTAACCAAGGAGAGAGAGGCTTTTTCCCCATTCCCAACAAGCTTTGTAAGGCATGTGTTGCTGATCACCCAGCCAAAGGAGGATTTGACATCAGAACTATGGTTGTATTCTTCTTTGTTTTTCAATAATAATAGATGACTATCATTATGGTTCCACTCTTATTGTCTTTATAATGATGTTTGAGTTATATCCTTTCTGACTGATATATAGTTGCATCTCTTGGATTTTATGCTTGTATTTGTGTCGTTTTTTGCATGTGCAGGTGTTCGTTCACGAGGATCATGGGGATTGTGACTAGCTGGAGCAAAAGAATGGGAGCGATGACTCTTCTACAAATACTAGCGTTGGATTCGAGGTAGGCCCTCATCATCGGTCTTTAATTTGCAATTAGGAACCTACGTGTTAGCGATGTTTGATTGTTGCTAGACCCCATTTAGGCTAGTGGGATCGCCTCTGTCCGCAGAGGGGATTTACAGTTTAAAATTGTTAAAAAATTAGCAAAAAACACGCACGGTCGTTGGCACGACTGTTTCTAAAAGATTCACGCCCATGGGCACGAGCCTTTAGGGAAAGTTGTCCAATTGGCACGGGTTTGTGCTCGAAACCCGCACCAATGAGCGCAACCCCCATTTTTGAAATCCCCTTTATGGAGGATGATAAAATATCCTAAAGAAATTTGAAATGGATGAAAATGGAGTGGGGGAAGAGACCTCTTACCTGGCACTGATGGCGCTCTGAATGGTCAGCTGGATTTGTTGCAATTGTCGCTTGAATATTTCACACTAAAAGCCCTAATGTCGCTCTCAAAAGGTAAAAGTGAAAAGTAATTCTTGTTTTTTACCATTTTCACCTATTTTATAACTTTTTGGCCCTCAAATAGGTTTTAAAAGTCATTTTATGAATATTTTAATGAATATTTGTGTCGAAAATGGATTTTACACCGTTCTTTTATGCAGCGACAGGTGTTTGTGTGGCTTAGGTGACGAAACGAGTTGTATTTTATATTTTTTTGGACTCGATAAATACACAAAAAAGTCACTTTGGAGTCACCTTTTTTCTCTTTTTTGACTCTGTAAAAATGAAAAGAATGCCGAGTTGGTCCTCTCGACTCATTAAATATAAAGGAGAGGCGGTCATCTTTAAACCCTTTTTTCGACTGTGTAAAAAACGAAAAGATTGTCGGACCCTTGTCGTTTCAGGTTAGTTAATGGTTATGAAGCAATGTGGTTTCGATCACTTTTTTACTTTTTCAGATCGAAATCACTACCCATGAAAAGTACTCCTCGGTCGTAATGATCGGGCGGTTCTTTTGAGCATTGTTTTATACTTTTTTGGGCTCAAGAGGCAGAACCTTACGAAAAAAGGACACCCCTGGAGTTTCCGTTTCTTTTGTCTTTTCAAACTCTCTAAACATGAAAAGACGTTGAGTTCTTCCTTTGTTAGACTCGTTAAAACTTAATGACATCATATTCTGTCGAAATGACGCCTCCCAAGCATATGTTATCCCCGTCAAGCTTGTCATCAAAAAATAATTGGGGTACTCGCCAGAAATGGTGGGGAAAAAGGAACCACAATTATCGTCATGTCGGCAGTATGTTGCTCCAGGAAGTTGACTTAGAGACTCCCTTCAGGTTCCTTGGAGCCTGCATGCCTCAATGGTAGGTTCTTCATGTTCGATGTGAGGTTTTCATCACTGGCCTCCGATCGAATGATTCTATGAGTGTTCGACGCCGGCTCACTGATTCGCACACCATGGATTATACCTAGAGTACCTTGAGGACCATTGTCATTATTGGTGGTACCTCTCGCACCTGTTAACAGTTTTCATCATTGATTGGTAATCAGACGATGTTCCTACATGTTCGACTTCGACTCCCATATTTGCTTGCTTGAACTTGTACTTTGTTCAGGTCGAGATGGAGCGCAAGACCCTGGATTTTATCTGTTGAGATCCAGGTTGCGATTTTGTGGATTATTATGATTATTACATGACTCATTCACTGGATGGCTGCGACCATGCCTGATTCTGTTTAACGATCCTTATTGGATGGTCGTGCCCATACCTTGGATCTAGTTTTTATGTACTCTGCTATGGATGGCTGCGCCCATACCACATACATCATATATTTGAGATATCAGTTGAACTTCTTCATGCAGGCTCTCCGGCGATAGTGTTTTCAGTTGGCCATGTTCTTGTAAAGCATTTCACCCCTCTCTCTCTCTTGGGCCTCACGCTTTAGGGGGCATCTGTTACATAGTAATTTGTCACCGTCCCTATTACCCCTTCTCCCGCACATTGGAAGACTTATTTTGGGACCTGTGAGAAGTGACATAACCTTAAAACACTTGCATTGTATCCCCTTGAGTATGTACTCCATATGCCCTGAAGACACCTTTTGCAAAATACCCATAAAAATATCCCTTTTTCCATTGGCGCGGTTCCACTGTGTATCACTCGTGCCAATGGGGGAAATCCTCCAAAGAGGGTGCACCAGCTGGCTCTCTGTCTCAGAGTCACACTCGCACCAACCCAGTTGGGTAAATTTTTTAACAAATAAACTTCCGAAGGTTCTTCCTAACCTATTCATGAACTGATTCCAGCTTGAGTTAGTTCATTTGGGCTTTGAATCTCCATAGAAGGGAAGTAGTTCTCCACCTCTCATGGAAGCTTCCTAATGATAAGGCCAATCCCATGAGTCTTGCAGATGATCCTAACTCCTTCTCCTTTCTCTATATAAGCTTGTCCTTTTGCCTTTGACAAGCTAGTTAGTAATTCTACTCTTCAAGCTCCAAATTCTAAG
>APFE030960579.1:110929-148475 GCA_000404065.3 Pinus taeda
TTATTAATATATTATAAACAAATATTATTAACTCGTAATTTTTGAAAAATAATCTTTAAATTAATTTATTAAAATCGAATAGTACTATTTTTCGAAAAATAATATTTAAATTAAGATATTAGTTTATTAAAAACAAATGTTAACAACTAACCCTATGTTAAACACCTAGCTTTTGAGAAATAATATTACATAGTAAATAAAAAATAAAGTCAAACTTTAAACAAGGAGGGAAGTAAAAAACAAGTCAAAGCCCTAATCTAGGCAAGTTAATCTGATAAATAAAATAATTAATGAGAATAAAATAAACTAAATTAAAAATAATTAATTGAAAAATAAGTAAAATAAAACAAATATGTACATATAGTATAATATATATATATATATATATATATATATATATATATATATATAGATATATATATATATGGGGCTCACACCCATTAAACAAATAATAAAAATACTAAAAGGAGTTAAGAACGAATAGGATGATAAAATACATAAAAAACAAGGATCAAGAAAATAAACTTTAGTGAAGAATAAATAAAAAACAAATACTTGTGATCCCTAGGTCAAAATGTGGATTATGATAAAGCCTAGAGACTAAGAGATAGGAAAATTCCTCGCAGTGTAGGTGGATAAATCTGGTGGCATCCATGCTTCTTTAGGGCCTAGTGATGTAGTGAGGATTACAATAGATCTTGATTCTATTTATGACGGTGAGGTGGTTTAGCCTTGGGAAGCCCGAGTTGGTTCTTTTGGCTAAACCAATCTATCGTTGGATGGAAAGTGGTAGTCTCATACTAGGTTGGCTTTTGCATTCAATAATAATGATTCCTTTCCATGGTATTTTTTGTTTAACGATACTAGATTATATATCACATTTATGGTTGTTGTGTCCTCATTCGTTCTATTGTTTATATGTTGGTTATGAAAATGTTTTATGATAGTTAAAAATTATTGTTCTAATCATGTTTTGACATGAAAATGATTTAGAAATGAATATATGGCCTAATATATGATAATTTAATTAATATATTAAGCGACCAATGATTCTTAGTGATTCTTAAGTAAGTATGAGATTTCTATGTTCAAATATGTTATTGTGACATGTATATTACTTGTTCATGATGTGTTTGATGAAATGTATGTCATGGTGATGCTTGGTTAGCTCAATTTGATCAAGTTTTGTCTTAGAGACTTTTTCTTGGTTCTATTTATTGTCTTGGAAATTATCGCGAGTTTCCGTGCAATGATTTGCAAACTAGCCTTTAAAAAGTGGCTTAAATCTTATAGTCTCTAGCACAAAATTAACTGAAAAATACAACACTCTCTCCCTCGTAGGAAATGTGAGTGACTAGAGGGTCCCAATCATATGCATGCTGATGTCATCGGAGAAACTAGGGTTTTTTTAGTGATAAGGGAATTTGACTTAGGGTTTGGGCACCTAGAGGAATGCTTTCACTCCTTTGGGTTTGGTAGGTCCTAGGGAAGGCCAGTATGGTTTTCTTGTGTCGATTATATTTCCTTAAGGTTATATATGTGGTTGAATCGTATCATAGTAACTGTTCATCAAAATTTTACCTTGGTTAACCAATTAGATTAGGTAAATGTGGGAGGAGGGCATTACATAGTGGTATAAGAGCATGGTTCAACACTTCGACTAGATGTGTTAAATGCGCTTGCCATGAATACGTGTTAATTGCATATGTATTCTTTATCTATGTGGACTATGCACTTGTTGTGTATGCATATTGGTGGTCATTGTTACAGTTCTGTTATCATGTAGCAGATATGATATTGTTGTTGGTATGCGTTAGTCATGAATTCATGTCAGTTGTATATGCAATTTTTATACATGCTAGTCTCTGTATGCTTTTATGTCTGCAATGTCATGGTTATGTTTGTTTTCCATGAGGTGACTGTATGAATTTTAGGTCATCATGATGTTGTTGGTATGCGATGATGTTTATGTGTTGGTTAACTTAGAGAAGGAGATGAAAATCATCAAAGCTAGGTTGTGACACTAGACTTTGTGTTGGGAGATGATTTTCATATAGGTTTGTACGTTTGGCACAAAAGTATGTTGGTTAATGGTTATTATAAGAATTAGGGTTATGTACATCATTGTATTTCTATTATTTTTATAGTTACATGCATAATAAATGTTAGTTTCTTAGTGTAGTCATATGCACATGGGTTGGAGAATCATGCGTTGTAGTAACTTGTTCTTCTATGTAAGTTAAATTCATGATTACGTTATATGTTGTTGATGAGAATGTTATATGTTAAAATTGTGTTTCTATATGTTAGTTAAATTGATGATTATGCCTACTTAATTTAAGATATTCATGTTATATCTATTTTTTTAATCTGGATTGGCCTATGTAGATAGTTATGGTTATGAAATTTAGGTATGAGTCAACCTATTTGTGATATCATGTTGTACTAATCTAGATTGACTTTGCATATGTCATTGTTATGCATGAATGATGATTATTTATGAGTTTATAACATGAACATTTTAGCTAGTTACCATCATGGATATCATGGCATTATTTACATTGGATTTGATGTGTTGTGAAGTTCTATCATGCTAAACTAGGTTCATTGCTTAGAAACGATAGCCTCCCTTGAGATAAGTCAAGGTATGAGTTTGATTATGTCATCTATTTGGTGTTTGAGTGTTCGATTATCTCATCTAGTTGATTTATTGAACATGGTATGTTTTCAAGTTCTTTGAATGGTTTATTACTTGCATGACATGAGTATGTGTCTATAAGATTTCATGAAGAAATTATCTGTTTTTTAGATGGTCGTGCTAATACATGTGTTGAGATAATTGATATCTGCTTGAGTGTAAGTAGGTGATAGATGTAACATTACGTATTATGACTCATACATTTGATTTGATGGTTGAGTATGACATGATGATTAAAATTGGTAAAGGTTGATTTAAAATTCATGGAAACGATGCCTTGATTTCTGGAACATCTGACTAACATGCGTGAACAGTTGCAGGGAAACATGGTTGCTATTAGCATTACAAGGTAATAGTTGAATTGTTTATATAACTAAAAACGAGGTGATGATTTTTTTGATTGGTAGAGGAAATTATCTAAGGAGTTAAAAGATGGGCTTGATAACAGGTTTTTGAAATGGAGGTTGGAGCTTTGCTATGCTCTCTCCACCTACTACTATGACCCTCATTAACTATTGTAGGAAACCGTAGTGGTTTCCCCAACGAGCCTACAACACGCCAATCCTAGACTACACAATTGCCATTTTCAATGGATAAGAAGGGAGGGAATGGATCTCAACTCCATGGACTATTCGCTAGATCCATATGCCAATCAAGTCATCTTCCCAAACCCTTTTTTGAAATTGGCCACCATTACATCTGCCCCATCCTGCTTGCTAATGGCTCCGATTATCTCCCTTCCTGGGCACAAGGACAACTCCCTTAGCATTAGTTCCCTCTCCATCGACTCTCCCACCCTCGACTATTCTACCTTGTCTCCTTCAACCCTCAACCTCCTTGCCTCATGGTCATCTCCGCTTTTCAATCCCATAGCCCCCGTCGACCTTTTCCTCACTTAGAACCCTAACGCTTGCCTTAGACCTGCTTTGGAAGTAGCCACTCAATCTCAGTAAACACCAAATATCCATGGAATAGGCAATAAAACACTGAAATCTACAATCCCATCGGGATGTTTTGATACCCCTATTATTAGGGTTAGGTTAGTGAAGCCCTCCTCGGCAACAAATAATCCAACAAATCCTTTACAAGTCCACCCTACTATGCCTCGGATAGGGAAGAAGAAATCCAAGTGCATCAGAGCATCTAGGAAAGATTTGACCATTAAATTTGGTGATGACCTCACCATGGGGGATATTGCTCACAACGCAAGAAAAGTTCTCATGTGTAGGGTTCATGGAAAAACCTATACAATGGATCGATTGGGGTAATGGGTGAAAGAGATTTGGGTGCAAATCTTCCTTAAGCTAATAGAGATTCAAACTCTACCATGTGGATGGTTTGTGCTTCACTTTGCACATGAAGAATACACAAATATGGCCTTTGCTAGATTTTGGCATATAGATATGGTGCCAATTTTACTCAAAAGATGGAGCCCTATTTTTTATTCTAAAAGAGAGAAAAACGGAGTAGGGCCTCTCCAGGTGAGGTTGCCAAGACTCTCTCTGTAGTATTAGTCAGAAGAGGTGTTCATCAAAATAGGGAAGAGGTGTCCAATCCAAAAACTGAACATTGGCTTGTATCTTAGTGCACCTAGACACTCAGGAGGGCCTGAAAGAAAGGATTACTCTACAATGGAGGAATTTCTCCCGAGTATAGATCTTGGAATATGAGGAAGTGCCATTTAGATTCCACATATGTCACAAGGTCAGCACCTATTCGAAGAGTGCCCTCTGGTAGTGAAAGCCCAGGAGACAACAGCAGTGCAAGAAGCTGGCTTCAATAAAGGTACTCCTGTCATCAATAGAAAGCATACAGAGGTCGACCCAGAACTACCCCAGAAGGCGACCCCATCCAAGCCAGTGCAGCACGAAGGTGGAACATCTTCGGGTCCTCCATCCCCTCCTCTGACTCAAGCTCGGGCAGTGGTAGAACCGACTCGTTTAGCGGGTACTCCTCTTCCGTCATCCCCTACTCTATCTTATGTTAATGCATCTAATGCACAACATATGTATAATGTGGTGATATCGCATGGTATCATCTCCCCTACATCCATCCCCTGTTCACCTCTCCCTCAATGCTTAGTTGATTTTAATGCCCCCCCCCCACCCCCCCCCCCCCCCCCCCCCCCCCCCCTCCCATCACCCACCTAGTGAAATCAACCCTCTCTCCCTCCATCTCCCTTGGTACCCTCTCATCCCTATAACCTTTGTTCGCAAAGTTCGATTGGGGACTATCAAGCTTACACTGGCCTTGGCTTGACTCTACCTACATCCTCTACTAAACCACTTAGAGAGCACAAATCATACCTTTCTCATGCGATCCTCCTTGCTGGAGTAGAGGTGATATTGGGCAGACAATCCTCTTTAGATCAGGTTCTTAGAGCAAAGAAAACCCTAGACATGGTTACCCCATGAAATTCCTCTCCTTTAACTGTAGGGGCTTGGCTAGTTCTCCCAAAAAGCTATCCCTTCGTAAACTCTTCACTACAGAACAGTTGACTTAATCCTCCTTCAAGAAACCCTATGGGAAGCACATCATGTTTCATGATGTGTTTGATGAAATGTATGTCATGGTGATGCTTGGTTAGGTAAATTTGATCAAGTTTTGTCTTAGAGGCTTTTTCTTGGTTCCATTTATTGTCTTAGAAATACTCTCCAGTTTCCATGCAATGATTTGTAGACTAGACTTTAAAATATGGCTTAAATCTTATAGTCTCTAGCACAAAATTAACTGAAAAAGACAACATGCTTTCCCTTGCAGGAATTGTGAGAGTGACTGGAGGGTCCCAATCATATGCATACCCATGTCCTTGGAGAAACTAGGGGTTTTTTTTGTTGAAAAGTGAATTTGACTTAGGGCTTGGGCACCTAGAGGAATGCTTTCACTTCTGTGGGTTTGGTAGCTCCTAGGGAAGGCCAATAGGGTTTTCTTCAATCGATTGTACTTCCTTAAGATGATATATGAGGTTGAATCATATCATAGTAACTCTTCATCACAATTTTACCCTGGTCGACCAATTAGATTAGATAAATGTGGGAGGAGGGCATTACAGAGTGGTATAAGAGCATGGTTCAAAACTTGGACTAAATCGGCTCAATGTGCTTGCCATGCATACATGTTAATTGTATATGTGTTCTTTATGTATGTGGACTATGTGCTTGTTGTGTATGCATATTGGTGGTCATTGTTACAGTTGTGTTATCATGTACGAGTTATGATGTTGTTGTTGGGATGTGTTGGTCATGAATTCATGTTAGCTATATATGCAATTTTTATACATGCTAGTCTCGGTATGTTTTTATGTCTGCAATGTCATGGTTAAGTTTGTTTTCCATGAGGTGAGTGTATGAATTTTAGGTCATCATGATGTTTATGTGTTGGTTGACATAGAGAAGGAGATGCAGATCATCAATTTTAGGTCGTCACACTAGACTTTGGGGTGAGAGAGGATTTTCATATAGGTTTGTACGTTTGGCACAAAAGTATGTTGGTTGATGGTTGTTATAAGCATTAGGGATATGCACATCATTGTATTTCTATTATTTTTATAGTTACATGCATAATAAATGTTAGTTTATTAGTGTAGTGATATGTACATGTGTTAGAGTGTCATGCATTGTAGTAACTTGTTATTCTATGTCAATTAAATTCATGATTACATTATATGTTGTTCATGAGTATGTTATATGTTGAAGTTTTGTTTCTATATGTTATTCAAATCAATGATTATGGCTATTTCATTTAAGATATTAATGTTATATCTATTTCCATAATCTGGATTAGCCTTTATAGATGGTTATGGTTATGAAATTCAGCTATGAGTCAACCTATTTGTGATACCGTGTTGTACTAATCTAGACTGACTTTTCATATGTGATTGTTATGCATGAATGATAATTATTTATGAGTTTATAACATGAAAATTTTAGCTAGTTACTATCATGGATATCATGACCTTATTTACATTAGATTTGATGTGTTGTGAAGTTCTGTCTTAGGAAACTAGATTCATTGTTTAGACAAGATAGCCTCCCTTGAGATAAGTAAAGGTACGAGTTTGATTATGTCGTCTATTTGGTGTTTGAGTGTTCTATTATCTCATCTATTTGATTTATTGAACATGGTATGTTTTTAAGTTCTTTGAATGGTTTATTACTTGCATGATATGAGTATGTGTCTTACGATTTCATGAAGAAATGATCTTTTTTAAGATGGTTGTACTAATACATGTGTTGAGACAATTGATATCTACTTGAGTGTAAGTAGGTGAAAGTTGTAACATTATGTATTATGACTAATAAATTGGATTTGATGGTTGAGTATGACATTGTCATTAGACTTGGTAAAGGTTGATTTCAAATTTGTAAGGACCATGTTCTATACCCATTATATATATATATTATATATATATATTATATAATATATATATATAATATATATTATATATATATATATTATTAAATATATATATATATTATATCATATATATATATAATATATTAAATCACAATAAAATATAACCAGAAGAGAAAAACATAGCAAATTCAAATTTATTCAACATTGTCTACCACATTCCCAAATTTCATTTCACTAAAGATATCATAAAATTTACATATATTTAAATAAAGCCATAAAGAAATCATACAAAATAATATTGCAACATATGTGTACCATTCATTAGAAGATGAGACTCCACTTGATTTTTCATTACTTGTCTTCCCTTAATGCTAGTCACCTTCAAGAGTGAATGACAATGTACTTGATCCAAATGTAATAACCCACTCGTTAACCTCCCAGCCTACTCCTTGGGTACTCTTCTTCCCCACAGAGAACTCCTTGGCTCAAGAGTCCCCCCTCTAAAATCCTCTACCTCACCAAACTCACTATAGTTTCATAATCACTTCTTTGACATAGTATCATCCATCCAACAATAGGGTTCCCAAAAGTCCCTTCTCCCATGGCTTGCCCCTTCTTTTATAGGAGTTCTCATAGGTGACACTTGGCATGTCATGCATAATTTTTTTTTTTTTTATAATTCAATAGTTTGATTATTCACCCACCCATGTGTTACTCTCTCATCGAGGGTCTCCAAAATTATTTACTTAAATTTTAATTTAAAACTAATATTTTCCTCATGTCAATAAGATTCCTATTTCTTGTCCTAGCTACCTCTTGATCCCCATTTTTATTCCTTAATTTGTGTTCATTACTAAATTCAATAAATGAGTCAATATTTTATCCCCTATCTAGTCCCTAATTTAACTCAAGTTATCTCTTAGATGGATATTATTATGTTGGTTGTTGCCACATGAAGGTTCTCTACATTTCTCTAAATTTAATTTATTATTCTTATTTTAATTCACCTTCCTCTTCTCTTAATTAAGTTTAACTAGTTTAGGATTAATCTTTATCGTTACATTTATGTCCCTATTGCTCCTTTTTACCTAATTAAACTACATAATCTACCTAATATTTTCCAACATGGGGAGGGTAGATCTTTTCAGATAAAATATTTTATTTCTTCCCATGATGCTCTTAAGCCAAGTTTTATTTTTGATTTAATTACCTAAGTTTCTAACATCATTTACCCTTATGTAAATTTACCTAGTTTTCATTTCTTGATTATATTTATTAATTTATTTACTTCTAATGATTCTAAGGGTACCAAGTTTAGTCGTGTCCTTCAAGAACTTCCCTTGATGTTCCAAGGGTGCTATGCCTAACAATTTATTTGTGATGCCAAGGGTGCCAATTTTGGTCGTGCCCTTCTAGAACTTCCCTTGAAGTTCCAATGGTGTCGTGCCTAACATTTTATTTGTGTTGCAAAAGGTGCCAAGTTGGTCGTGCCCTTCAAGAAATTCCTTTGAAGTTCCAAGGGTGCCACGCCAATTGCCCTTCAAGTATTCAGTGGCTACGAGTGGAATGTATAGGTGAAACAACAGAGATGACTATAATCTCTTTTGCTGCCTGCTATAGTGAGACTAATGGTGCCGGGATTAAGGAATTTGCCTTGATGTGTGCCCCCCAATAAAATCCTCATTAGCAACCCAACTTTGGGACCTACCCTCATGACATTTTGATCTTGAAGGTGAAGGTGGTTCAACATTTCTAGCACAAGTCTTCGCAGGAGTGCTAGTGGTGAGATTAGGGACACTGTCCCACCCCTCCCATGTAGCTCCATCCACTTGTACAAACCCATCACCCACATGTTAGTCATTCGGCCAAGCAACTAATCTGTGCTTGCAACCACTAACATCTCACTAGAATATAGATAAAACTATATAGCAAGTTTCAAAATTGACTTTGAATTTCAAAGATAAAATAATATAATTTTTTTCATTAAACCAGTTGTCATCAACTCATCATATGCGAGTGCCTCTATTGGTTTCCTACCACATTCAATAATCATCAGTAACAAGGTTTCTGAGTGCTAGTCATAGTCATAATAGCATCATTAACAACACCTAGCCATTCACATCATTGTTCATAGTAAGCAGAACTAATGTAAGTAGGTAACATAGGGAACACATCCACCATCGCTGTCATCATCATAATATCAATGGGAACATACATATCCATCAAAGCTATCAACATCGTAACCTCAATAGAAAACATACCTATCCATCAAATCTATCATCATCATGATATCAATACAAAGCCTACATATCCTTTACTACTATCATTATCATAAATTCAATAAAGACCAAGCATAACCACTTATGCTACAATCATCATAATATCAATAGAGAACATGCATAACCATTAATGCTACAATCATCATAATACCAATAGATAACATACATAAACATCACAACCACTAATATCACAACCATTGATAATAGAGTCACGTGACCAGATCCTCAACCTAAGGTCCTCAAAGAATAAAGTGTGGGCCTTAGGGTTAAATAAATGTTAATGTCATATCACTGTCATTCAACTAGAGACATCTGATAAAATTGGAACAATACAAAGAATATTAGCATGATCCCTGCACAAGGATGAAATGCACAAATCGAGAAATTGTCCTTACAAAATTCATGGAAACGATGCCTTGACTTATCGAACATGTGACTAGCATGCATGAATAATTGCAGGGAAACATGCTTGCTATTAGCATGACAAGGTAATTGTTGAATTGTTTATATAACTAACAACAGGGTGATGATTTTTTGATTGGTAGAGGATATTATCTAAGGAGTTGAAGGATAGGGTTGATCATAGCTTTTCAAAATTGAGGATGGAGCTCTACAACGCTCTCTCTACCTACTATTCCAACCTTGGTTAACTATAGCATGCAACTGTGGAGGTTTCCCCGGCTAGCCTACAACACACTAGTCCTAGACTACATAACTCTCATTTTTAGCGGATAAGAAGGGAGGGAATAAATCTCGATGCCATGGACTATTCACTGGATCCATATGCCGATAAGGTCATCTTCCCAAAATCTATTCCGAAATCAGCCACTGTTACATCTACCCCATCCTGCTCGCTAACGACATCGGTTGTCTCCATTCCTTGGCATAAGGACAACTCCCTCCATATCAATTCCCTCTCCATTGACTCTCCCACCCTCAATTGTCTGCCCTTGTCTCCTTCAACCCTCAACCTCCTCGCCTCATGCTCATCTCCACTTTTGGATCACACACCCCCTGCCGACCTTTGTTTCACTCAGAACCCTAACCCTTGCCCTAGACCTGCTTTGAAAGTAGCCACTCAATCTCAGCAAGCAGAAAATCTCCCTGGAATAGGTGATAAAATACAGGAATCCACAATCCCTTCAGGATGTTTCAATACCCCTGTTATTAGGGTCAAGTCAACAGAGCGCTCCTCAGCAACAAATAATCCAGAAGATCCTTTACAAGTCCACTGTATTGTGCCTCAGATAAGGAAGAAGAAATCCAAGTGCATCAGAGCATCTAGGAAAGATTTCACTATTAAATTTGGCAACGACCTCACCATGGGGGATATTGCCGATAGCACAAGCAAAGTTCTCATGTTTAGGGTTCACAGCAGAACCTATATAGCAAATCGATTAGGGCAATGGGTGAAATAGATTTGGGGGAATATATTCCTTCAACTGTCAAAGGTTCAAAATATGCCATGCGGATGGTTCGCGCTTCAGTTTGTACATGAAGAATACACAAATATGGCCCTCACTTGATTTTGGCATATAGAAATGGCACCGATTTTACTCAAAAGATGGAGCCCTCTTTTTGATCCTGAAAAAGAGGATATCAGAGCAGAGCCTCTCTGGGTGAGGTTTCCAGCGCTACCTCTATAGTATTGGTCAAAAGAGGTGTTCATCAGAAAAGGGAATATCTTAGGTACGTTTGTCGATTATGACAAATCTATTGTCCTATCCAAAAACCGAACACTGGCTCATACCTTAGTGCACCTAGACACTCGGAAGGGCATGGAAGAAAGGATTACTCTGCAATGGAATAATTTCTCCCAGGTATAGATCTTGGACTATGAGGGAGTTCCATTTAGATGCCATAGATGTCACAAGGTTGGGCACCTATTCAAAGAGTGCCCTCTGGTAGTGAAAGCCCAAGAGACAACCGCAGGGCAAGAAGCTAGCATTGACAAAGGTACTCCTGTCATCAGTAGAAAGCATACAGAGGCCGAGCCAAGACTACCCCAAAAGGAGACCCCATCCAAGTCGGTGCAGCACGAAGTTGGAACATATTTGGGTCCTCCATCCCCTCCTCTGGCTCGAGCTCCGACACCTGCAAAAGTGGCTCGTTTAGCGGGTACTCCTCTTCCCTTATCCCCTACTCTATCTTATGTTAATTCATTTAATGACAAACATATGCATAATGCAGAGATCTTGCATGGTATCATCGCCCCTACATCCATCCCCTGTTCACCTCTCCCTCAACACTTGGTTGATTCTACCACCCTCCCCCCCCGATCACACACCCAGTGAAATCCCCCTCTCTCCCTCCATCTCCCTTGGTACCCTCTCATCCCTATAACCTTCATTCGTGAACTCCCATTGGGGAATTTCAACCTTACACTAACCTTGGTCTGACTCTACCTGCATCCTCTACTAAACCACTTAGAGGGTGTAAATAATACCTATCTCATGCAATCATCTGTGGTAGAGTAGAGGTGATCTCAGGTAGGAAATCCTCTTTAGATTAGGTTCTTAGAGCAAAGAAAACCCTTGGCATAGTTCCCCCATGAAATCCCTCTCTTTCAACTCTAGGGGCTTGGCTAGTTCTCCCAAAAAACTAGCCCTTCGCAGACTCTTCATTGTGGAACCGATCAACTTAATGCTCCTTCAAGAAACCCTAGGGGAAGTACATCATGTTTCTAAGATTCTGCAATGTATTTTCCCTGGGTGGATTTTCACTGCACTGGATTCCATGGGATGTTGTAGTGGTTTGGGCATGGGACACAATCCTAGTTCCATAAAGCCCATTTAGACCATGGGAGGAAAGGGTTACATGGGCATTAATTTTTCTCAGCTGAATTGGGGATGGAATTCAGGGTCATGAATGTTTATGGGTGATCCCAAGGAAGGGAGGCCTTCTGTAACCACCTCCTTAAACTATCCTTGTCCTTTGCTAACAACCTCATATTAGTAGGGGATCTTAACTTTTCTATTATATTCAATGAGTCTTGGGGCTCATCGGCTCAGATTGATCCCCTCTCAAATAGTAAGGAAAATATTCTTGATCAATCCCAGCTCACTAATGTCCCAATGATAAAGCCCCTACCTACTTGGAGGAATGGAAGGGTTGGGGAGGCTGCCCTCGCTAGGAGACTTGGCCAGTTTGTCATTAAGAATAAGTTGTTGTAGCGTTTATGCCATTACATGCAGTGGGTTGGGTTAGGAGGCATATCTAACCATTCACCTATCTACCTAGAAGTATCTAGTGCTCTAACCAAACCTCCATCCCCCTTCAAGTTCAATTTTGTATGGCCACAGAATCCCTCATACATTGAGTTGATCACTAATTATTGGGCACAAAACCCACCCTATCAGTATCATACATGGGCTGAAGGCTTTTTCCAAAACCTTCTACATCTCAAGAAGCTCACTATTAAGTGGGTCAAAGAAAAACATCAAAAGGATAACCATATTCTCTCATCTGTGGAATCTACCCTAGTGGACCTTACCGATGAAAATAATAGGGGATTTATGGGTGCTAAAGACAAATCCTATCTAATTGAACTGGAAAACAAAAGAGAAAATATTTTAAAGGAATGGGAGGAAACTTGGGGACTAAAGGGTCATGTTATCTAGCTCAAAGCACGGGATGAAATTACTAGGTACTTTCAAAACTTTTCTAAAGGAAGAAAAGCCCCCAATACCATCTGGAAATTGCCCACTCATGAAAGAGGAACTACTAAAACCTTTCACCAACTCTCATAGCAAGGCATATCACATTTCCAACAGCTCTTCAAGGAACCTCTTATCTCTAATTTGGCTAGGATCATCCGTGTAGTAGGGAATTTTCCTAGATTTTTCAACTACGATACAACAGATGAGATCACTCCACCTATCACTATCAATGTGGTCGAAGAGTGCAGGACATCTGGGAGGATGTATGAGGCCATCAATACCATGTTCATTGCTCTTATCCCGAAATCAGATTCCCCAATCTATTTCAATGATTTTCGTCCAATCTCTCTCTGCAATACCATCTACAAAATGATTGCTAAGGTCATAGAAAATTGACTTTGACCCATCCTATCCCATCACATCTCCCCTGCACAATTTTATTTCTTCCATAATAGGCAGATCCATGAAGCCATCGGCACATCCTAGGAAGCCATACACTATATAAAATATAAGTCTCGGAAAGGCATAATTCTCAATATTGATCTCGGCAAGGCATTTGATCATGTAAGTTGGCTCTTCATCAAGATGATTCTTGTCCACTTAGGCTTTCCTAATGATTTCATAAAATATATTATCTATTGCATAAATACAGCCTCCTACAACATCCTGATAAATGGCTCAGCATCCCAGTTCTTTCATGTTGACCAAGGGCTGAGGTAATGTTGTCCCTTGTCTCCACTTATATTTATTTTAGTGATGGAATGTCTCAGTGGGCTCATTTCATCAGCAAAGAGGGAGGGTAGACTTAAAGGCCTGAGAATGAATGATTTGTACCACCTCAAATGGTTGCTCTTTGTAGATGATGTCTTGATATTCCTAGATGGAAGCATTAGAGACTCGGCCACCTTTCATGAGATTCTTATCCTCTTTGAAAAAGCCACTATAATGATCACGAATCAAACCAAATCTACAATCACCTCAACTCATACTACCCCTCAAGAAGTTAGATCAGCACAAATGTACTTTCCTTATGTTAGGCTCCTATACCGATAGGTGTCATATGTCGTGATTAACTTAATGAGCTCTATAATATGTTCATACATTTTCTTGTTGCAAAGGTTTTCCATGTTTTTGAAAAATGAAAAAATTTAAAAAAAAATGTAAAGAGGGTATACCCTAAAATAAAAATCAAAGGGTAAAAAGAATAAAAATGGTCAAAAACGAAAGAAAATGAACCCCAAACAAAAAGGATCAGGAAAGTGTGCAAGTTTAAATGCCGCTACTTTTTCGTTATGTGTAATAAATAATTGTGTACAGTTTGTTATTTATGTCACAATTCATGAATAGTCAAACAGTTTAAACTCGGCTCATTCATCTTTCAATTTCATGTTGTAGAAATAGAGAATAAATATCTCACCAAATAGTGTAATCTTGGCAGATAAGTAGATAGGTAACGTAAATAAAAAGGAGCTTGGGATGTGATAAGTGTATATTTAAATAGAAATCATTATGTGAAAGAAAAGCAAGTTGAAGAGGGTTTTCCAATTTAAGTGCACCCCAATAAAGAAGAAAAAATGCAACGTTAAAGTAGGTGGGTAGGTAGATGATGTTGGAGAATCATGTGTGATGGATATTGTCTCTAAATGTGTTAATGTTTCATTTTTCATTATAAGGCAAAGGCATACACTACATTGAAGACATCACAAGCAAAGTAAAGTCACAATGATTAACTCCCCTTCTCATTTTCCCTAATCATTCACTAATTTCCCCTAATCACTAAGATATTTGCTAAATTGGAGGGGCCCAGAGCATTTCTCTGACTTCTGGAGGGACTAGACCCTCAGCTCAATAATTTCAAAAGCCTAAGTACTTCAAACCATCATTCATTCACTTTCATAAGTCTTTCCCTAAGTAAAATCCTATTTTACTTAGGAAAAATACACAATATTACATAAAACCCCCTTTTTTCCACTTAAGCCTAAGTTAAATGTAAACTCTAATGTTTTACTTAGCGCTTTTTAGTACATTGTTTCATAATACTTTCTAACTTATATTATATAACTCCCCAAAAAATTTCACCCTTCCTGTTATTATTAAATAAATGTAGAAATCAACAAAATGTTAAATATCCTGCCTCGGGTTAAATATAACCATAATCAGTGTTACAATCAGATTAATGGGTTAATCATTGACTCATTGAGAAACTAAATCTCCCGTTGCAAATTAGAAAATAATTAATTAACCCTCACGGTTAATTAAGAAACTCCCTGACCTATCACAATCACCCCGATACAATTAATTAACTATTAATTATATTGGGCCCGCCGCAGTTAAAGCTCTGTTTTATCATGTCGCCCGTCCACCATTCGATCGCAGCCCCATCATCCAATGATTTTTATTGATATCGCATGACCCTTGGTGATCGCATGTCAACGCGTGATCACCAAGTGGTTTTTACACCATACACCCACCACGCGTTGGGAAATCCATGGAATTGTTGGCTCCCGGTCGAATACCACCCAATCGAAAAAGCGTGTGTGACACCATACTGCATACGACCCTCCGCATATGACAAAGTGTCATGTCTGGCTTACTTCATTCGCTTGAAAAATAAACAATCACTGCCAACCTTGACCTTGTTAAATAAAACAAACAAATGTCATTTTCATTATTCTGTACAGTAACCCGTGCTCCCATGCAAAGTGACGTCCCAGTCAACTGCTAAAACTTTTCAACCGCCACCTGGTTAGAAAGTTTGCAGTGACGCAGCCTAAAACCTATTATCCAACCTGCCATTGCACTGCTCACTTCCCCAATATAGGTATTTATCCAATTTCCACCGAAACCATGCAAGTTTTGGTTTTACACTGAAAATTCCACAAGAAAGGGCCAAATTCAGTACAAGTTTAAACTTTGTTTCACTATATAGGTTCCCAAACCTGTTGTTTGGCCTATTTTTCACAGAAAACCAAAATTCCATTTCTGAATCCACAAGAACTAGAGATGGAAACCCCCACTAGTTTGAATGTCACGCCTCTCAATGCCCCTCATAAGGACCTAGACTATCTTCCTCTTGCAGATAAAGACTTCCAAATAAAGGACCTATCCACTAACCAGAAATACCTTAAGGTCTTTTGCCAATTCAAAGACAACTACTTAAATGGCTCAGATATCCTGGGACTGTGGGAATCCAACCTTCCCAGGTATTTTCTTCCCTCAATCCATGTTTTCCTTGATATAATTCATCAATAACATGCAAACTATGATCCAAACCTAAGAGCCGTTATGTCTCCAATTCAAACAATTCTTTTCCCCATAACAGTTGCCTCCATTAATAAAATGTTGCAATTTTCCCCTGGTCAAGCCCTAACTCCCCTTTCTATGGGATATTTACTTGAGAAATCCACTGAAATACCCCAATCAGAACTTATTCACCTCTGTCAGACCTTCATGTTAGAAAAATGTCAGCCCAAAGGCCCCCCTCCTTATGTGCAGACCTTTTTCACAAATATGGGTAGAATTATAGTGGATATGATATCTTTAGTTATGGGATTTAACATTAGTGAATATGTTGATGAAGTAACTCTAGTGTTGTTGTCAATTCACTCCTGGACAGCTGCCTGCTGTTAAGTATGACTATGCTTCCTACATTGCCAATAAGATTTATGATCAATTCCTAAGACTGGATGATGAAGGAGTCTTCAAGTATACCACTTTCATCTAACACCTTATGTTGTATTATCAATCAAAGAACTTCCCTTTCCCTGTCAAGGAGCTTGATACCAAAGGAAATCCCAGGTCTATCATATTTTGGAGTCCCATTTTCCATAAGTCCCTTGAGACCCCTTACACCTACAATGAGTTCATAGATCTATTTATCCATCCAACAACCACTTTTTTGATAGGAGTTTCCCCTCCTACGATCAATGGTGATATGAAGAAAATCCTCCAGCTCTCCAAGCAGTACATGATAGGTGATTGGTACCTATATAAGAACCATACACAAATCAGGATCTATGGGTGTGAGCTTTGCCCCTTTAAGCTACCAAAGTATGTTTCAATGAGACTCTTTGCATTGGAATATTTCGGGCAAATGATAAATGTAGACCTAGTCCATTTTTATAATGCCGAGAAGAAAGATCAACTTAGAATTAAGAATTATCTAGGCCCTTTTGTCTGCAACACTAGGGAAGCATGGAAAGAAGATGAAATAATCTTAGAAGATCATCATAAGTTACAAAAGAGTTTTGGGTGGTTACCATATGACCCTAACAACTTTATATGTGACAGAAGAATGAAGAACAAGTTGTCACCATAAATTCACCATAGGGTCCCAAAGATTAAATAGTTTGCAAATATGGATGAATGGAGAGAAGGGACTTTAGTAGAAAATGAGAGTGAGGAGGTAAATATTGAGAATGTTATGAAATATTTTGAGAAAACACTTGACCTGAATTCTTTTGGGCAGGTACAAAGATGAGAAATTGGTACATCTACTCCTGGAACCTCTCAGCAAACTTCGCAGGAAATCAACACACCAGCTACAGGGTTATCAAAAGGCAAAGAATTAGAAGCCATTATTGAAGTCACAGAACAATCTACAATGTCGAAGCCACCTGAAACTTCCAAAGAACAGGCCCAAATGCCAACTCCTCCCACTCAAACCAATGTAGAAGAAACTCCAATCTTGTAGACTCCTTTGAATGAGGAAAGGAATAAAAAGAGAGACAGAGAAGTAACTACCCCTACCAGTGGACCCTAAGAGTAGCCTAGTACAAAAAGGTAAAGGTTAAATCCCCTCTTAGAGGAGGAATTTGGTGAAGAAGCTATGGAGAGTCAAAGGAGAGAAGAAGTATATAGCTAGTACACTTTTCCAGTGGGAGGAACATCCACTAGCTCATAAAGGCAAGAGCTAGAAAGGCAGCAAAGTGCAGAGGTATCATCTTTTAGGCCACCAATGAAAGATGCCTTAGATATCAAGAAACCATTTACAGAAATCAAAGCCAGGAATGATCCATTGAGGCTTCAAATTTACAATCAATATTTGAAAATGGCCCCCACAAATCAACAGAGGTTAATGTCAACCTATGACATTAAGGAGGGAAAAATGATAATGAGCTACTTCAAGCTTAAAGTGCAACAACCTTAGTCAGTAGCAGATTATTTCAGAACAAGTTTGGAGGTCATGGCAAAGGATATTCATCCTATGGATCAAATTGAATTCCATAAACAAACTGGAGAAATGGACTATTCAACCTTGACTAGTAAGGCAATGATGGCCCATACGTTACAAAATTCTTTGAATAATACAACGGCCCAACTACACTTGGAAAAAGCCTCCTCCCAAGCTAAAGATAATAGAATAAAGTCTTTAGAAGAGATTATTATTGGATTGGGACATGATCCCAAAGATGTGAAGGGTGTAGAAGCATTAATTAAAAAGAAATATGAAGATATTGCTACCTTAAGGAAGAAGCTAAAGCTGCCTCCTTCAAGGCATCTACATACTGCTAATATTATAAAGAAAAAATCTGAAGAAGAGTTGATGGATTTACTTTCAAAACTTAATGAGAGACTGAATGAGACTGAACAAGAACTAGAAAAGGCACTGAAGGGCAAGCAGGAAGAGTCGACTTCTCAGCCTCCTGATGTAATACTAGTAGTCTTAACAGTAGTCCCTTCTACACTTGTGACAAAATTAGCACCAAACGTTCCAGCAACCACAACAGAGGTGGTCACAGGTACAACAACAACAGGAACAACAGGGATAACATAGGACAACATTGCCAATTTGAACAGATAAGAATTAATAAAGTCAATGGAGGACATGAGACTACAAGTTTCAAAGCTAAACAGGGTAAAATAATAGTTTTCTAAGCTGGAACGAAGCTATGATCTCTCAAAGATAAATTTTGCAGAAAAAGCAAGAGAGATTAAAACATTAGAAAATAAAGTGAAAACATTAGAAAAATATCTCACTTTTGACAAGCCTCTGGCAAAAATCAAGAAAATTCTTTGGGCCAACATCACTCAATCTGTAAATGATGTTTGGCCATCCATCCAAGTAATTTTTGAGCAGATTGATCTAGTGAGGATAGCCTAGGAAGAAATTCAAACGACAAAAGCACAATTAGGACAAATGCCTGAGGAAGCCAATAGGCTCATACATTTTTTGAATACTAGGAGTATGGAACATCTGGAAGAATTTGGCATCACAGATAAAACAAAAACCATTTTGGAAATAAAAAGGGTATCAACCAAGAAAACTTTGATGCAGAATTTAGAAAGAAGATGGCATGACATGTAGGCAGAGATTAATGTTTTTTGTAGAAGTTCACTATTTTGTAGAGTAAAGGGCTACCTAGTCCTTTAGTGATTAATCATAGATTTATGAGGCATAAAGATTATGTGGATAAATTGAATCAATATGCAGGAAATCAAGCAAGTTCATCAACAAGTGCATAGGAATAAAAGCACTCGCTACAAGTTGAGTTCTCTATGACAGCCTATAGAACTTCTTCTATGTCGAGCATGAATTAAAGAATTTGTTCCCAATTCAGCCCACATTTTCAGGTATACAGAAACAAATGAGACCTTCAGAAAGCTTCAGAAAACCAAAATACCACAACCAAAATGGTTGGAAGAAATGCTTGAAATTTTGTAATTTATCTTTGGTAAAGGTAAATTTTGATTTTTACTACAGTCAATGAGGGTAAAGAGGATGAAAAGTGATCAACACATAAAGAGTATCAGATGTAGGTAAAGTGTATCAGTAGAAAGATCAAAACAAAGCAGCCAGCACATAATTACACCAAGGACAAAAAGAGGCCAAATCATAGGGCTTAACTCCAGCACATTCTCAAGAATAGGGATAACAAACCATTTGGTTGCCTTATCTGTCATCTACGAGGTCTTGTGGCCCTATTTTCTTGAAATATTGGATTAGTCATCTCAGTTTAGATCTCACTTTGTTATGAGATATTTCATTGTAATTTTTTTTGTATAAATACACCCCCATTCGGAGTATTGAGGGTGGATTCTTTGACATTGCTGTAAAATTGACATTTTGGAATAAAAAAATGTTGTTGGACAAATTTTTCATGGCTGGTTGGATGAAGGATTGATGTAAAGGACTTTTTACAAGATTCATGTATTGGACATCAAACAAACAAGTATCTTATATCTCATGTGTTAATGTTTTCTGGTTTATTATATTTATCATCTTCCATATCTGAATTTTAAATGAAGAAGAATAATTCAAAAAGTGCTTAAGTGCAATTTGTCTTCAATTGTTTTTGTTCTCAATGTTTTCTTCTGAACTAGCATAAACAATGAATTCTTAATTGCTCCTGTTTCCTAGTTTATTCATTTTAATCATTTAATAAAGAATTCTTGATTGCTCTTTACTGATGGTTAGTCATGTTCTACTTTATTAAAGTATGTTGAAGGATTCTTGATTTCCCTTTAACCCTTTAAACCCATCTCATATTTTTAAGTCTATATTTGTTCCTTGTTTAGCTATCTTGTCCTATGAAGCTATCGTTTATTGAGAAACCAAACCTAGTTGAACCATTTTCCCTGACTCTATTAGCCCAATGGACTAAACTATTTAGTTCTACCCCTTTCTTGTTGAACTTCACCAAAAAATTCCAACAAAACCCCAAGCTATAATAACTAGCCCAAAATCTTATAAAACAAAGCTAAAACTAAAAGAGAGAGACCTCTATGGATACAGATTGGCTAGATTCTGTATCTAAATTATTGGTTTGTGGTTACCTCAGACCCCTTTCTCCTTCTTACAACTTTTGGGAAAATCTAAATGGTAACATAGTGGCGACTCCACTAGGGAATGAAAATTTGTTATCATTATTGTTTACATTCTAAACTACAGACGAATCCTAAATTTAGCCAGGTAGCCTTCGAATTTCTCTTGCTTTGTAAGATCATAAATAGATAAATGCTGCTTCAGTCTATCTCCAGTCTAGTTTATGAATTGAACATAAACCAGTTCCTCAGTCAAATAAATCTTTAGGATTGCTTTAATCAATCTCAAAAATCCTAGAGAAAACACAGAAGTTGTTGATATTAATTTAGAAAATCATAACCAAGAAATCTGGCTTCAGAAAGGACTCGTTATACTAGGTCAAATCCTGACCCAATTCCACCACCTATGTTTGAGAACCCTAATCTGATTCCCAGAATTCTTAGGAGACAGGAAAATCAAGAAAGTACTACTAGTTCTCGGCCTATTTACAGATCAACATATTTCCCTATAAAGTGGGTTTATCTTGAGGATGAGCCCTTTGATGAGCAGTTTGAAACCTCTTTGTTTGTAACATTTTCTGAGTCTGAATTGGTTAACTTGGTTCACGACCTTGTGTTTATTGAAGACTTAAAATTTGAAGCTATCCGTGTTGCAATTGACAGACATTTACAAAATTCAATAAAATCTTAACTCACTTCTGAAATAACACCTGATCCCTCTATTATCACTCAAATTTTCCTAGAAGTTGTAAGAAGGGGAAAGGGGTAGGAGGTAACCACAAACCAATATTTTAGATACAAATTCTAGCCAATCTGTATCTAGAGAGGGCTCTCTCTTTAAGTTTTAGCTTTGTTTTGAAAGATATTAGGCTAGTTGTGAAGTTTAGGAGTTTTGTTTGAGTTTGGGTGGTGAGATTCAATAGTAGAGGGGTAGGACTAACTAGTTTAGGTCATTGGGTTAATGGAGTCAAAGAAGATAGCTTAGCTGGATTAGTTTTCTTAACAAAGGATGGTTTACAGAGAAAGATGGTCAAACAAGGAACAAACAAAAATTTGGGATAAATGGAATGATTTCAAAATGGATGAAGAGTAGTTAAGAATCCTTCAACCTATTTGAAAAAGGGAACTCGAATTGATTACTAATAAATAGTAGTTAAGTATTCTTTAAGTAATAATCAAAGTGAATGAACTAGAAAATAGGAGCAATCAAGGTTTCATTGTTTATTCTAATTCAGAAGAAAACATGGAGAATAATAATGATCGAAAATAGATTGCAAACAAGCATTTTCCAAATTACTCTTTTTCGTTTATGATATAAGAAACAAGGAAAATGTTAAAACACATGGTATAGAGAACTTATTGATCTGGTGTTTGATTCAAGAAATCTGTGGAAAGTCCCTTGCATCAATTCTTTATCCAGCAAGCCATACAAAAGTTTGGTCCAATCAGCACTTTATTCCAAAATATCTAATATTATAGCAATGTATATGAATCCACCCTTAATACTCCAATTGAGGGGGTATTTATACAAAATAATTTACAAAAAAATCTCATAACAGAGTGAGATATGTTCTAGGATGACTAAGAATATGTTACAAGAAAATAGGGACAACTAGTCTCGAAGATAGGAGAAAGGTGAACTGATGTTGTGCTGCTCCTTTTCTTGTTGAGTGTGCTGGAGGTAGGCCCTATGATTTGGCTTGTTGTTGTCTTCTTTAATAACTTTGTGTTGGCTGACCTGTTTTGACTGATACTCTTTACCTGTTCTGATACACTTTGACCTATTTGATCCCTGTTCATCTTTGTTCATCTTACTATGATAAATAGCCCAAAATTTACATTTTACTAAAGATAAATTTACAAAATTTCTAACATGTTTTCCCACCATTTTTGCTCTGGAAATTTGTGCTTCTAAAGTTTTCTCAGGGTATCATCAGTTTTTGTATATCTGAAAAAGGTAGGTTGGATTGGGAACAAGTGCTTTATCTCATGCTCAACATAGAATAAGTTCTTTAAGTTGTCATAAAGAACTCGGCCTATGGGGAGTGCTTTTATTCCTGATGCACTTGTTGATGAACTAGCTTGATTGCCAGCATACTTATTCAATTTTTCTACGTAATATATATGCTTCATTGATCTGTCATTAATCACCAAAGGACTTGGTAGCCCTCTATTCTACAAAATAGTGAACTTCTCCATAAAAGAATTAATTTCCATCTGCATATCCTGACATCTTCTCTCTAAATTCTGCATCAAAGTTTTCTTGGTTAGTACCCTTTTTATTTCCAAAATAGTTTATGTCTTGTCTGATACGCTAAGTTCTTCTAGTTGTTCCTTGTTTCTGTTATTCAAAAAGTGTATAAGCCGGTCAGCTTCATCTGGCATTTGTCCTAACAAAGCTCTTGTCTTTTGAATTTCTCCCTGTGCTACTTTCACTAGATCAATATGTTCAAAGATCACTTGGATGGATGGTCAAACATCATTTATAGATTGAGTGATGTTAGCCCAAAAAAATTTCTTAATCTCTGTCAGAGTCTTGTCAAAAGTGAGTTCTTTTTCTAATGTTTTCACTTTATTTTCTAATGCTTTAATCTGGCTTGTTTTTTCCACAACATTTATTTTTGAGAGATCATAATTTCTTTCTACCTTAGCCAACTTTTCTTTTATCTATTTTAATTCTAAAATTTGTAGTCTCATGTCTTGCATTTCATTTATCAGCTATTCTATGCTCAAATTGGCACTGCTACCTGGTGTTGTTCCTGCTGTTGCTGTACTTGTGACCAACTCTGCTATGGCTGCTAGGATGTTTGGGGCTAAGACTGTTCCAAGTATAGAGTAGACTACTATTGAGACTATTGGTATTACTTTAGGAGGCTGAGCGGTCGACTCTCCCTGCTTATCCTTCACTGCATTTTCTAACGCCTGCTCTGTATATTCAATATTTCATTGAGTTTCAAGAGTAGGTCCATCATCTCTTCTTCAGATTTCTGTTTTATAACCTTAACAGTCTATGGATGCCTTGAAGGGGGTAGCTTTAGCTGTTTCCTCAGGGCAGCAATGTCTTCTTCTTTCTTCTTGATCAGTGCTTCTATACCTTTAGCATCTTTGGGATCATGTCCCAATCCAATGATGATTTCTTCTAATGATTTTATTATGTTATGCTTGGTCAGGGAGGAGGCTTTCTCCAAGTGTAGTTGGGCAGTTATATTATCCAAGGAATTTTGTGGTTTGTGGGCCATCATTACCTTATCAACCAATGTGGAATAGACCATTTCTCCAGTTTGCTTGTGAAGTTCAATTTGATCCATAGGATGAATATCTTTGGCCATGACCTCCAAGTTAGTTCTGATGTAATCTGCTGCTGACTGAGGTTGTTGCACCTTTGGCTTGAAGTAACTCATTATCATCTTTCCCTCTTTAATGTCATATGGTGACATTAGTGTTTGCTGATTCATGGGGGGCATTTTTAAATATTCATTGTACATTTGAAGCCTCACTGGGTCGTTCCTGACCTTTATTTCTGTGAATGTCTTCTTGATATCTAAGGCCTATTTACTTTCTGGCCTGAGGGATGATACTTCTGCACTCTATTGTCTTTCTAGCTCTTGCCTTTATGAGCTAGTGGATGTTCCTGTGGCTGGTATGTTTACATCCTGTGGAGGCTGTTGAGAGGTTCCAGCAATAGATGCGCTAATTGCTGATTTTTGAGATAACTTGAATGGTACCTGCCCAAAATAATCCAGGTCAATGGTTTTCTCAAGATCTCTCATAGCATTTTCTATATTGATTTGCTAACTAATATCTTTTACTAGTGTCCCCTCTATCCATTCATCCAAGTTTGTAAACTGCTCAATTTATGGGATCATATGGTGAATATATGGGGATAACCTGTTCTTCATCCTTCTTTCATATATAAAACTATTGGGGTCATATGATACCCACCTAAAAATATTTTGTAGTCTAAGTTGATCTTCTAGAATTTTTTCAGCTTCTTTCCATGCATCCCTAGTGTTGATGACAAAAGGGCCTAGCTGGTTCTTAATTCTTAGCCGAGATTTCTTCTTGGCACCACAAAAATGGACTAAATCTGCATTTATGATGTGCCTGAAATACTCCAATGCAAATAATCTCATAGGAACATACTTGGGTAACTTAAAATGGCAAAGTTCACACCCATACATCCTAATTTCTATGTGATTTTGATACAGGTACTGGTCACCTGTGTTGTACTACTTAGAGAGCTGGAGAATTTCCTGCATGTCACCATTAATCCTAGGAGGGGAAACTCCTATTAATAGAGTGGTTGCTAGATGTAAAAATAGGTCAATGAACTCACTCTAAGTGTAAGGGGGCTCATTGGTATTATGAAAGATTGGACTCCAAAAGATAACAAACCTTGGGTTTCCTTTGGTGTCAAGTTTCTTGATAGGGAAAGGAAAATTATCTGACTCATAATATAACATAAGATGGTATATGAAAGAGGTGTATTTGAAGATTCCTGCCCTTTCCAAATTCAGGAATTGGTCATGGATTCTGTTGGCAATATAGGAGGCATAGTCATATCTGACAGCAGGGATCCGTCCTCGAGTAAAGATTGATAGTAACATTAGGGTGATATCATCAACATATTTACTAGAGTTAAATCCCATAATTAAGGATATCATATCAACAACGAGTCTTCCAGTTTCAGTGAGGAAAGTCTACAGATAACGAGGTGGACCTTTGGGATGGTGCTTTGGTAAAATAAAGGTTTGAGCAATATGAATCACTTTTTATTTGGATAATTGAGATGCTTTTTCAAGTAAATATGCCATGGAAATAGGAGTGAGGGGCTGACTAGAGTGGAACTGCAAAGTTTCATTGATGGATTAAACAGTTATGGGAAAAATGACTGTTTGGCTTGGGGACATAATAGCTCTATGGTTGGGATCATAATTAGCACATCATTGATGAATTATGTCTGAGAAAACATGGACTGAGGGGAGGAAATACATGGGAAGGTTAGATTCCTAGAGTCCAAAAATGTCAGACTTATTCAGATAACTATCTTTGGCTTGGCAGAATACCTAAAGATGGTTCTTATCACTAGATAAGTCTTTTATCTAAAAATATTTATCGCCTAGAGGTAGATAATCTAAGTCTTTGTGAAGAGCATTCATGGGTGCAACATTCAGGGCTATAGGGGTTTCCATCTTTGGTTCTTGTGGATTCAAAAATGGAATTGGGGGTATTATGTGGAAAGACAAGACAGTAGGTTGGCAACTTTATATGGTAGACATAGACTAGACTAGAACTGAATTTGGCCCTTTGTGTCGAATTTTTAGTAAGAAACCAAAATTACAGGGTTTCAATGTAGATTGGATAAATACCTGTAACAAGGACGTGAACAGTGCCAAGAGGAAGGATAACATGTTCTGGGCTGCATCTCTGCAAGTTTCTTAAGCAGGGGGTGGTCTAAAAACTCGAACAGTTGACTTGGGCGTTGTTTTGCATGGGAGCACGGGTCACAACCTATAACAGTGAAAATGACATTTTGTTCATTTATTTAACAAAATCAAGATTGGTGGGGTTTTTTGGATTATCGAGCAACTGACGTAGGTGGAGAAATGATGTTTTGTCACTTTGTAGAGAGCGGTAAGCGGTACGAGATCGCACTGCTTTTGGAGTTAAGCAATATCGGGCGGAGGGAGAGTGATCCTATCGAATGCACGATGCATGGTGGAGGTACGGGTGGAAAACCGTGTAGTAATCACGAGTTAAAGCAAGGTCACTAGGGGGGGCGTGATATTGATCTCGATCGTTGGATGATGAAGGAATGATCGGATGGCAGAAGGGCGAGGGATATGACGGGGCTTTACTGCAGTGAGACCAGTATAACTAACAACTAATTAACTATATCAGGGTGATTGTGAATGGTTATGAAGGTTATTAATTAACCTGGAGGGTTAATTAATCCTATTTTTGTGTGGCAGGGAATTAAGGTTCTTAATGAATTACAGATTAACTCATCAATTATTTTTTAATCGCTAATTATGGTTGTATTCAACCGAGGGCGGGATATATAACATGTTGGGAATATTTAATATATTAAAGAATACGAGAAGGAGTGGAACTTTTATTTGCGAGTCATATAATATGTGTTAAAAGTTAATATGACATAAAAATGAGATGAGCACTAAGTAAAACATCAAAGAGTATATTCCACTTAGGCTAAAGATAAAAAGGGGTTTCTTAGGCGATATTGTTCATTGTTCCTAAGTAAAATAGGATTTTACTTAGGAAAACTTTATGAAATCAAATGTATGGTTTATGGATGATACTAAGTACTCAGGCTTTTTGAATTATTTGGCCAAGGGTCTGGTCCCTCCAAAAGTCAGAGAAATTTTCTAAGCCCCTTTAATTCTCAAAGACCTTAATACTTAGGGGGAATTAGTGAAATCTTTAAGGGAAGATGTGAATTGAAGTTATTTATTTGACCTTGTCTTGCTTGCATTGCATCAACTGTAATGTTTACCTTGCACTTGTGATAAAAGTAAAAGTTAACACATTTAGAGACACTAGCCATTAGAAGTATTTCTGCAACACCATCTACTTACCCTACCTACTTAGCCTGGCATATTTTTCTTCTTTGTTTGGGTGCACTTAGACTAACAAACCCTTATCAATCTTATTTTTCTTTTACATGGCAAGCCTACTTAATTCTACACTTATTACATCCAAGGGCTCAGATTAAACTGTTGAGCTCCTTTTATTCACTCTACCTATCTACTTATCTACCAAGATTAAACAGTTTGGCCAGATTTTATTCTCTATCTCTAAAACATGAAACTCAAATATGAAGTAGCCAAGCTTAAGCTATTTGGCTATTCATGAATTGTGGCATAAGTGACAAGTTGCACACAATTGTTTATTACAGAAAATGAAAAAGTAGTGGCATTTAGACTTGCACACTTTCTTGATATTTCTTTGTTTGGGGTTCATTTCTTTCACTTTTTGAACATCTTATTCTTTTCATCCTTTGATTTTTATTTTAGGGTATACCCTCTTTGCATTTTTTTAAATTTTTTGATTTTTTGGAAATATGGAAAACCTTTGCAACAAGGAAAGTATGAACATACTACAGAGCTCATCAAGTCAATCATGAAATATGACACCTATTGGTATAGGAGCATAACACTCGCTCCACTTGGGGATGGCTTTTCCTGATGGAAAGTCAAGAACAGCAGGTCATATGGCCTTTTGAATGACTTTGGTTGTGCTCTAAAATCTCTTTCTGCTGGTCTCTTTATTGTACGTATGACAATACCACTTGTGAAGCTTAAGGCCTTCTCTTCGGGCTTCAACTTCAGCAAGTTACTATCCAATCCAAACTGTGATATTACCAAGGATATAGTATGTACATGATAAAATCAGAATAAATTTAAAAAGGTGTATCAAAGTAATGTTTTAACATCCAACCATTAACTTTCTCTTCTTCCGTTTCCGTACCATCCAAGTTTTTCAGAAAGTAAGTACTGTTCCCCTGTAGGGCTTGGATAATAAAGGTCATTTCCATAGGAAGTCAAACTTCCAAATTTTTCCCTTATCCTCTCTCCTGGAATCCCATATTAAAACTTTGTCTCCAAGGTAGAAATCTTCTTCCTTGGTTCTTTTATCAAATATTTTCTTAAGCTTCTCTTGTAATACTTGGGATCTTTGATACACTTCTTCCCTGGTTTGTTGTAGATGGATGGTCTAGTTTATTCTCCCTTGAATATCATTGGGTTCCACTTGAGCTTCCTGAAGTAGTTTCATTACAGGAAATCCTAAAGATGAAGGGAATACAACCTCCATGCCATAGACTAATTCATAAGGACTAGTTCCAATAGATTTCTTAGTAGTGAGTTTATCTACCCATAGTGCATTAGTAAGTTTATTTTGCCAATTTTTCTTATTTTCTTCCAATCATTTCTTAATAATATTAATTAGGCTTTTGTTGGAAGACTCAGCTAGACCATTACCTCGAGGGTAATATTCTATGGAATGGCCTAAAGTGATATGGTATTTGTTACAAAAACTTATCATTTTCTTGGATTTGAAGGCAACAACATTATCAGTTATGATCTTTTCAGGACAGTCAAATCTAGACAATATGTTGGTTTCTTAGAATCCTATAATAACTGTGTCATTGGCTTGTCTAGAAGGAATAGCTTCTATCCATTTGGTGAAATAGTCTGTGGCAGTTAGAATCCATTTATGTTGGCCAGAAGAGGAAGGATGGATTTCCCCAATGAAGTCTAGACCCCATTGTTGGAAGGGCTTTTTAGTGGAAATTGGTCTCAGGGGTAAAGGTAATAGTTTTCTCTTGGCTTTAAAAAATTGACATTTATGGCAAGCAGTGAATTTTTTTTTTACATCAGCGAATGAGGTTGGCCAATAAAATCCAGCTCTTAGGATTTTGTCTACAGTTGATTTCCAGCAAAGGTGTCGACCACAGTCTCCTGCATAAAATTCTTTGAAAACCTTGTCAGCTTCTTCCTTTAATAAAAAATTCAATAGAATACCTTCATGATTTTTCCAAAAAAAACCATTATTTAAAATAAAAAACTTTAAAGCTTTCATCATTAGAAAACTTTTCTTTGTTCTCGATAACGCTGGAGGAGCCTGCAGGTTTAATAGTACATAAATTATATCAGCATACCAATGTGAATCTAAGAAGTCCTGGCTGATTTTTGGAGTCATCATCTCCTGTTCATTATCCAGTTCATTAATATCCAGGGCTTGGCAAATTGTTTCAATCATGAGCTTGGCCAATCTCCGTCCTTTTATAAGCTTTGTAGGTTTTATTTCAATATCATACTCTAATATAGTAGCGATGCATTTACCTTCTTTTCCCTCAATTCCATCCTGGGTCAAGATGTCTTTGACAATAGCATTTGGTACATAGGCTATTACATGGGAGTACAATATGTAGAAGTATTTAATAGATTTTACAAGTGAATAAGCTTATTTTTCCATGGTTTTGTATTTTAATGGTGCATCCCTTAGTGCTTTACTAAAAAAGGCTATGGGTTTCTTACATCCTTGATCATCCTTTTGTATTAGCATCGTTGCTATAGTGTGTTCTGATGCAAATGAAAATATTATGAAGCCTCTATCAAACTTTGGACTTGTAAGGACCGGTGTACTGGTCAAAGCCATTTTAATTTCTTCAAATGCTTGCTTGGCTTCTACTATCTGTTTAACCTCTGAATCCTTTTTGAATATATTATCAAGCAATCTAATTAATTCATCTAAGTTATATATAAATCTTCTTAAAAATTTAATCTTTCCTAGGAAAGCTTGAAGTTCTTTGACATTTCTGGGTTGGGGTATTTGTAGAATGGCTTCTATTTTAGCAAGATCAATTCTAATGCCATCTTTGGAAATGATATGGCCAAAGAGCTTGCCTTCATCTAGATCAAACAAGGACTTCTTAGGATTTAAACAAGTACCATATTTTCTACATTTTAGGAATACTTGTTTCAAATGATCCAAATGTTGCTGATTTGATTTAGAAAAAACAATCAAGTCATCTAGATATATAACCAGAAAATCATGAATTTCTTTTGCAAAGGCTATGTCCATTGCTCTTTGGAAGTTTTCCCCTTCATTTTTAAGTCCAAATGGCATTTTGACATACTTGAATGTTCCCCATGGTGTTGTAAAAGCAGTTTTTTCCTGGTCATCAAGATGAACTAGAATCTGGTTATAGCCCGAGAACTCATCCAAAAGTGAAATCCTAGAGGCACCTACTACCCTTTTTAAAATATGATCCATCTTAGGTAAAGGGTAATTATCCTTTAAAGAAACCTTATTTACATTTCTTAAATCAACACATAATCTTAATTTCTTCTATTTTCTTCCTCGTAGGTACCAAATTAGATACCCACTTTGAAAATCTGATGGGAGCAATTATCCCTGCTTCATACATTCATTTGATTTATTTCTCAATTAAGGGAAGCAGTACAAGGTTAATTCTTCTGAGCTTTTGTTTGAACGGTTTTTGATTTCCCTTCATAGGTATTGTATGTTGAATTATAGAGGTGTCATATGATTTCAGGTCTTCATAGCTCCAAGCAAAGACATCTTAGAATTCTCTCATTAGTTCAACATATTTGAGTTTTTGATCAGGGGGCAAGATTTGGATAATTTTACCATTTTCAGATCTTCTTTAGTTCCTAAGTTAAAGTCTTCAATGTCTGCTTTTAATGATTCCATCTTAGGTTTCTTTGGAATATTGTTGAAATCAAAAATATCTTCCAAAGGGGTTAGTCCTTTAGGCAAATGATTATCTTTTAAATTGATAACTTCAGATTCTCCTTCAATAATTTCATCAATATCAATTTCTTTAAGATCCTGCATTTCTTTGTTGGTAAATTTTGTTGAGTGAAGCATTTGAGTTGTACTTTCTGCAAAAATGTCTATTTCTATCTTATTTATTTGATCAAACTCACTAACTGTATCTACATCTATATTAATACTAGAAAATTCTTCCTCTAGGGTTAAGAAATTGTTAATCTGTTTATCACTGTCAAACACTTACCAGTTCTTTAAATTGTCAGGTATGGCTGGTCTGTGTCTAATCTCAGCTGTGAACTGATGATTAGGTTCAAATGGTAATTTACAGGTGCCGGAAAACATTGCCAGACTATGAGCTTGCAGGTTATGTTTTCTTGGGATTTTGGCAAGTTGAGTTTCCAAAAATGTATTAAGAATATCTATCACTGTTCCTCTGTAATATCTTAATCTGGAATAATTTTTTAGAAACTTCCCTTTGATATGTTGAATGATTAAATCAAAATATCATAGGACAGATACCCTAATTGCCCCTAATCTTTTAACCAGTTTAAGACCCAGCAACATTGCTTCATATTCTGCCATATTATTGGTGTACCTAAAGTTTAATCTATAGGCATGACCTTCATCATGATCATTTTCAAGATTATCCACTCAAACTCCTACTCCTACTCCTAATTTATTAACTGAACCATCAAATTCTAAGTACCAAAGAATTTCATGTTCATAATTGGTGTTAGGAGTCTCAGGAATTTGATTAATAGGGAGATTTGGTTCTTTACTTTCTTCTGGTTTCTCTTGGATGTCTGATGTTTCATTGTTCTTAGAAATTACTTGGATTCAAATGCTAGACTTTTCATTTGTAATTTCTTTTGGTTTTGCTGCTAAAAATTCTACTTTGGTTGAAGGATCACTTTCAGCATTGTAAAGAATGAAAGAATCCATATTAGAGTGTACTCAGTAGATTGGGAAATTTTGAGGTTTTTCCTAACTACTTACCACATATTTCATTACAGTTTCTCTGTATAGTTTCTTAGGTTGACCAAACACTGAAATAGTAGCATAAGACATGTCCACTTGTAGAGATCCTTGAAGATTTTCACCCCAATATTTGGATAATAACATGCCATACGGTGGGATATCTGCTACTACTATATCCATTAAGATTGTTTTGGCAGGATATTGAACGAGTGATATAAATAAGTCTTTGATTAATCCTAAACATCTGACCTAACTTCAATCAAAACAGAAAAGGTCTTTGTATGGCCTGTTGATGTCTAGGTCTAGTTTCTCCATTACAGTTTTAGGCATTAACTTATGAGAGGCACCAGAATCAAACATGGCATTATGATGTATTTTATCATGTATGTTCAAACTTACATAGATAGGAGGGGTTCCTCCATCTACTGTTTTTCCATTTACTTCAGGGCCAAACATCAATTCAATCTGGTCATCAAAAACATTTATTGAGTCTTCGCTCACAGAAACTTAGAGTGATCTATTGATTTGGCTTCTGTAGACATCATGTTTAGCTAATTCCGACAGTGGAATAACTATTTTTAATTTGCCTACTTCTGTCTCAAGATTAAAAGGTTTTTCACTCTGAGTTCTTGTATTTTAGACAGTTGGATTATCTTTTTCCACTGTATTCTCTGCATTTCTCTCATTTTCAGTAGTGGGGTTATGGGCTGAAGATGTTTCCACATCAACTTCTGGAGGTTCTTCTATGTTTCCCTCGAAAGGAATAGAAGTGGAAAATTGTCTATTATTTGGTTGATTATCAGATACATCTTCAATAATTGGGTTATTTGAAGCTGTTCTAGAAATAATATGTACAGGGGTTGTATTGATCTTACCTTTGTTGGGATATTTTGTATCTTCCTATTTTTTGGCTTCAGGGACATCTATTTTTTTGCTCCTAGATTATATTGCTTGTGGACTTCCTAAATGGATGTATCATATCCCTCCCTAAAGTCAAATGATTCAGCTAACTGAGTTTGGAATTGTTTAGGAATGTGAGCTTCTTGATCCTCTTAGGTCAAGAAAACTTGTTTTCCATTGTTGAGTCCCACCAAATTGATTTGAGTATCTTCTATTGGTTCATCAGAAGTTGAGGCTTCAACATAATTTTCCTGTAATGGGGGCCTAATGTTTTGATCAGGACCAATTTTTCCAATGTTAGGGGTTTGGTTCTTCCTAAAATTTGGATTTCTCCCAGCATTACTTGGTTGACCATCCTAAGGGGATTTTCTCTCGATTGTTTCTACTCTATGTCCCAGAATATCCATTCGTTTAATAATAACATCTAATTTTTGTTTAAAGGCTAAAGGTTCTTCTTTCAAATGTATCCTCCTTTCAGCTCTGCCTTTAGCTCATTTGGATAATAAGTTGGCCTCAACACTGACAGCTATACTTTGCATATCTTCTAAGGTTCAAGGAGATCTTTCCCTAAGTTGGTATGCCATATGAGAATCAAATCCATCAAGGAATTTGATCAGTGGCAAATCTAGAAGAGGTTTGAGATTTTGAGGAATAGCATTGTATACATTATTGAACCTAGTACAATAATCTTGGATAGTTTCATGTGTACTTCTTTTCAGGTTTTCATATTCTGATAAAATATGGAGAGGATCTTTTCTCTTTTCCCATCTATTCAGGAATGTTGTATAAAGAGATTGTAGGTCATTGATAGTGTTCGCAGGGAGGGATTTAAACCAGGTTCTAACATCTCTAGTCAAACTTTGAACAAATACCCTCATTCTAACATCATCAACATCAACCTCATATATTTCAAAATAGTCAGTAATTTTTTTGGTATGTTGTCGAGCTGTGTAAGTGCTAGTGCCATCAAATTGGGTGATTTTACTCTGACAGTCTTGGGGCATAACACCCAAGTTGGCAGGTAAGTGCAGGGGAGTATATCTATTTGTCATTGCAGTCAATTAGGTTGTAACAACAGTTGGGGTTGGTCTTGGAGTGGTGGATGGAGGGGTAGAAGGGGTGGCTTAAGGTTGGGATGTCTAAGGTGCTGAGGATGAACTTGGAGAGGCTATAGTGATCATAGAAAGGTTTGGTGTTCGTTCAGAGGTAAGCTCAGATTGAATGGAGTTCTCCAAATGTCTATCAATATGTGAAGTGAAAACTTCAAGTTATAAGTTTTCAATAAATATGGGGTCATGAACTATGTAGGCTAACCGAGAGTCCGAAAAGGTTACAAATAAAGAAGTTTCAAAAAAATCATCAAAGGGTTCATCCTCAAGGTAAATCCACTTCACTGAATATGATCTTGATCTGTATAGAGGCTGAGAACTAGAAGAACTTTCTTGGCTCTCTTGTCTCCTAAGAATCCTAGGAATCAGATTAGGATTTTCAAACACAAGTGGTAGATTTGGATCAGGATTAGCTCTAGTATAATGAATCCTTTCTGAAGCCAAGTTTCTAGCTTTATTTTTGGTTTTTTCTCCAGAGGGGTTTTGACAATACAACTTCAACCATTTCTTTAAGAAGCTTTAGATATGGGATTTGAACTTTCTTAAAGACTTATTTGATAAAATGGACTGATCAAGTATTTGAAACCAAATGTTCAATCTATAAACTAAAATGGAGATAGACTGAGGGAACATTCATTTACTTCTGCAATTACAAAGCAAGAGCATTTCAAAGGCTACCTGGCTAACTTCAGGCTCCCTCTGTAGGTTATCAAGTAAACAATAGTAACAAACAATTTATTCAGATCCCCAGTGCAGTTGCCACTATGTTATCACTCAAATTTTCCCAGAAGTTGTAAGAAGGGGAAAGGGGTCTGAGGTAACCAAAAACTAATCTTTTAGATATAGATTCTAGCCAATCTTTATCTAGAGAGGGCTCTCTCTTTAAGTTTTAGCTTTGTTTTGAAAGATACTAGGCTAGTTGTGAATTTTAAGAGTTTTGTTTGAGTTTGGGTGGTGAAATTCAATAGTAGAGGGGTAGGACTAATTAGTTTAGGCCATTGGGCTAATGGAGTTGAATAATATGGCTTAACTAGATTAGGTTTCTTAACAAAGGATGGTTTTACAGAGCAAGATGGTCAAACAGGGAGAAAACAAAGATTTGGGATAAATGGAATGATTTCAAAATGGGTGAAGAGTAGTTAAGAATCCTTCAACCTATTTGAAAAAGTGAACTTGAATTGATTACTAATAAAGAGCAGTTAAGTATTCTTTAAGTAATAATCAAAGTGAATGAACTAGAAAACATGAGCAATGAAGGTTTCACTGTTTATTATAATTTAGAAGAAAACATAGAGAATAATAACGATTGAAAATAGATTACAAACAAGCATTTTCCAAATTACTCTTTTTTATTTACCATTCAGATCTGAAACATAGATGATATAAGAAACAAGGAAAACCTTAAAACATAGGGTATAGAGAACTTATTGATCTCGTGTTTGATTCAAGAAATCTATGGAAAGTCCCTTGCATCAATTCTTTATCCAACAAGCCATACAAAAGTTTGGCCCAATCAACACTTTATTCCAAAATAACCAATATTACAGCAATGTATATGAATCCACCCTCAATACTCCAATTGGGGGATATTTATACAAAAAAAAATTACAAAAAATATCTCATAACAAATTGAAATATATTCTAGGATGACTAAGAATATTTTACAAGAAAATAGAGACAACTAGTCTCGAAGATTGGAGAAAGGTAAACTGATGTTGTGCTGCACCTTTTCTTGTTGAATGTGCTCGAGGCAGGCCCTATGATTTAGCTTGTTGTTGTCTTCTTTAGTAACTCTGTGCTTGCTACCCTGTTTTGACTAATACTCTTCACCTGTTCTGATACACTTCGACCTGTTTGATCCCTATTCATCTTTGTTCATCTTACTATGGTAAATAGCCCAAAATTTACATTTTACTAAAGATAAATTTACAAAATTTCTAACATTTCTTCCCACCATTTTTGCTCTAGCAATTTGTGCTTCTGAAGTTTCCTCAAGGTCTCATCAGTTTCTATATATCTGAAAAAGGTAGGCTGGATTGGGAACAAGTACTTTATCTCATGCTCAACATAGAATAAGTTCTCTAAGCTATCATAGAGAACTCGGCCTGTGGGGAGTGCTTTTATTCTTGATGCACTTGTTGATGAACTAGCTTTGTTGCCAACACACTTATTCAGTTTATCTACATAATCTATATGCTTCATTAATCTATCATTAATCACCAAAGGACTTGGTAGCCCTTTATTCTGCAAAATAGCGAACTTCTTCATAAAAGAATTAATTTCTATCTGCATATCTTGATATCTTCTCTCTAAATTTTGCATCAAAGTTTTCTTGGTTAGCACCCTTTTGATTTCCAAAATAGTTTTTGTCCTGTCTGAGATGCCAAGTTCTTCCAGTTCTTCCTTATTTCTGTTATTCAAAAAGTGTATAAGCCAGTTGGCTTCATCTGGCATTTGTCCTAACAAAGCTCTTGTCTTTTGAATTTCTCCCTGTGCTACTTTCACTAGATCAATCTATTCAAATATCACTTGGATGGATGACCAAACATCATTTATAGATTTAGTGACATTGGCCCAAAGAATTTTCTTGGTCTCTGCTAGAGGCTTGTCAAAAGTGAGATCCTTTCCTAATGTTTTCACTTTATTTTCTAATTCTTTAATCTCCCTTGTTTTTTCTACAACATTTATTTTTGAGAGATCATAATTTCTTTCTACCTTAGCCAGCTGTTCTTTTACCTATTTTAATTCTGAAACTTGTAGTCTCATGTCTTCCATTGCCTTTATCATCTCTTCTGTGCTTAAATTGGCATTGTTGTATGGTGTTTTTCCTGCTATTGCTGTACCTGTGACCACCTGTTATGTAACCAACTCAAGAAAAAGATAGAAAGGATAGATCAACGCCTTAGAATTCAGCCTCTTCGAGGGGGCAACCTCCTTTACATTACATAAATGAACAATTCTTGGATGTTTCAAATGACAAAACCTCGTTTCTATATATAGGAGTCTAAGGAGTCACAATATAACCTAGCCGACCTAACAATAATAATATAAAGCCACAAAAATAACAATAGAGGGATTCTATGGGGCACAATAATAACAATATGGGGACAATAGGGGCACAGCGATATTAATAAGGTGTACGATTACAATAGTAATGCGGTAATCGCTAGTATTATAGGGACCCAACATGCCCCTCTCCTTAAAAAAGTGTTGTCTTCAATGCTTGAGTAGTTGTAGATGCTTCTGTATAAAATTCTCATCCTCCCATGTACAATCTTCAGCAGATAAGTTCTTCCACTTGATAAGATACTCTGAAATTGACCGATTTCGTAGCTGTCGAGTTCCTGTTTCTGTGACTACTTCTGGTTCCAATATAATTTTTCCTTCCTCATCAAGTTCTGGCAGTATTGTTTGAACTGGGAGCTTGTCGCCTATAACCTTCTTTAAACATGAAACATGGAAAACTGGGTGTAATCGAGAAGT
>APFE030960579.1:175272-194483 GCA_000404065.3 Pinus taeda
CAATAGAGGGATTCTATGGGGCACATTAATAACAATATGGGGATAATAGGGGCACAACAATATTAATAAGGGGTACAATTACAATAGTAATGGGGTAATCACTAGTATTATATGGACCCAACATACACAGCTCAACAACATACCAAAAAAATTACTGACTATTTTGAAATATATGATATTGATGCTTATGATATTAGAATGAGGATATTTGTCCAAATTTTAACAGGTGAAGTTAGAAGTTGGTTTAGGGCTCTAAGAGAAAATAGTATAAATGACCTAGAAGCCCTTTATACACAATTTTTAGATTGTTGGGAGAAGAAGAAAGATCCTTTGTAGATCTTACCAGAATATGAAAACATTAGGAGAGGAACTCAGGAAACTGTGCAAGATTACTGCACTAGGTTTAATGTTGTTTACAATGAAATTCCTTAAAACCTTAGACCCCCACCTGACTTAGCCCTGATCAAGTTCCCAGATGGATTTGATTTGGATATGGCTTTTCAACTAAGGGAAAGAGCCCCATGGAACTTTAGAAGAAATGAAAAGTATAGTTGTCATCATTGAGGATAATTTGATATCAAAACGTGCCAAGGCTAGAAGTGAAAGAAAGATACCACTGAAAGAAGAATCTTCACCTGTGGAACAAAAACTGGATGATATAATCAAAGGAATGGAATGACTAGTGGATAGAGTGGAGACAATAGAAACAAAATCACCTTGGGAAGGTCAGCAGGCCAATACAGGGAGGAATCCCAATTTCTAAAAAAACCAAAATCTAAACACTAGGGAAACTACCCCTGATTAGAACATTAGATCCCCTTTCCAACAGAATTACATAGAAGCTTCTAGCTCCCAAGACCCTCTTGAGGATACTCAAATAAATCTAATGGGATTTAACAATAAAGGAGAAGTGTTTTTAACTCAACAAGATCAAGAGGCTCATGTTCTCAAACAATTTCAAACCCAGTCAGGAGAATCGTTTGATTTCAGGGAGGGATATGACACAACTATCTACAAAGTACACAAAAAGCATAATTTGAGAAGTAGAAAAATTGATGTCCCTGATAACAACAAACAAAAAGGTCCAAAACAACCAGCCAAAGCTAAAGTAGTACCTCCACATGTAAAAATTTTGTCTACACCTTGCAATAACCCCTCTAATCCAATAATAGAAGATATATGTGACAATCAACAGAGTAATATAGACTCTTCCATCCCCCTTACCTCTAAGGTAGCTGTGGAAGAACCTCCACAAGTTAATCTAGGAGAAAATGTAAATACTAACCCTACTCATGAAAAAGACAAAAACACTGAAAATCCAGAAAATAGAGAGAATCCAACAATTCGAAACACTAAAGCTCAAACTAAAAAACCTTTCAATTTGGAAGTCGAAGTAGGAAAGTTAAAGGTAGCTATTCCACTATCCAAATTAGCTAAAAGTGATGACTACTAAGAACAAATCAATAGATGACTTCAAATCATTGGAACCGATGATTTTGTAAATGTTTTTGATGACCAACCAGAACTAATCTTCGGCCCTGAAGTGAATGGGAAACACCTAGAAGGAAGTATGCCTCCCTTCTATGTGAGTTTAAATATTCAAGAAAACATCCTCCACAATGCCATGATTGATTCTGAGGCATCTCACAACTTAATTCCCAAATCTATAATGGAGAAATTAGACCTTGACATCACTAGACATTATAAAAATCTCTTTTCTTTTGATTCTAGCCAAGTGAGATGTTTAGGGTTAATAAAAGACCTATGTGTTTCTTTAGTTCAGTACCCTAATAAAAAAATCTTGATGGATATAGTAGTAGCAGATATTCCTCCAAAATTTGGGATGTTGTTATCCAGGTCCTGGAGTGATAAACTTCAAGGATCACTACAATTGGACATGTCTTATGCTACTATCTCTATTTTCGGCCAACCTAAGAAGCTATATAAAGAGACATTAACGAAATATGTAGTAAGTAGCCAGGAGAAACCACAAAATTTCCCTATCTACTTAGTACACTAAGATATGGATTCATTTATTCTATATAATGCTGAAATTAGTCCTGCCAACAATGAACAAGTTTTAATAGCAGAACCAAAAGAAATTGAAATAGGAGAAACAAGTGTTCACATCCAGGAAATCTCAGATACAAATGACAAATCAGATGACAAAGGTAAACTTGATAGGAATGAAAAACTGAAGTCCCCAGCTAAACAAATTCCCATTACCCTTGACACTGATTATGTCCATGAAATTCTCTAGCACTTAGAGTTTGATGATTCAGTAAATAAATTAGGGGTAGGGGCAGGAATTTGGGTGCATAACTTAGAAAATGACCATGCTGAAGGCCATGCCTACAGGCTAAATTTTAAACGCACCAGCAATATGGCAAAGTATGAAGCTCTTTTGCTAGGATTGAAAACTATAAAAAGGTTAGGAGCAATTAGAGTTTTTGTTATAGGTGATTTAGAATTAATTATTAATCAGATTAAAGGGAAATACCTAACTAGAGATACTAGATTAGGATACTATAGGGGAATAGTTATAGATATTCTTAATACTTTTTTGGAAACTTAGCTTGTTGTAGTATCTAGGAAGCACAACTTACATGTTCATAGTCTGGCCATGTTTGCCCATACTTGTAAATTACGTTTTGAGACTAACTACCAGTTCACTGTCGAAATTAGGCATAGGCCAGCTATCCCTGACAATGTAAAGAACTGGCAAGTTTTCAAAAATGATGAGAAAATTAATAACTTTCTAACTTTAGATAGTGAATTTTTCATACTCACATAGATATTGATGCTACTAAATAGATAGATGAAGTAGATGCGAACATTATATAAGACAGTTCAATTCAAATGCTTCATCCCACAACTTTCACTAAACAGGAAGTTCAAGACTTAAAAGAGATGGACATTGATTAGATAAATGAAGAGGAAACAAAGGTCATAGATCTAAAAGACAGTCACTTGACTAAGGGATTAACTCCTATAGAGGACCTCTTCGGCTCCAATGACATTCCTAAGAAACCAAAGATGGAATCACTAAAGGCAGACATTGAAGAATATAACTTAGGAATAGGACAAAATTAAAAGATAGTAAAACTATCAAAGTCCTTACCTCCTGACCAAAAGTTAAAATATATTGAACTCATGAGAGAATTCCAGGATGTCTTCACCTGGAGTTATGAAGACCTGAAATCATATGATACCTCAATAATTCAACGTACCATACCTTTGAAGGAAGACCAAAAACCATTCAAACAGAAACTCAGAAGAATCAACCTTTTATTACTACCACTAATTGAGAAAGAGATTAAACGTATGTACGAGGTAGTGATAGTTGCACATATAAGATTTTCAAAGTGGGTATCTAATTTAGTGCCTACTAAGAAGAAAACTCATGAAATTAGACTACGTGTAGATCTAAGAAATGTAAACAAAATTTCTTAAAAGGATAATTACCCTTTACCTAAGATGGATCACATTTTTGCAAAGGGTAGTGGGAGCCTCTAGGATTTCACTCTTGGATGGATTTTTAGGGTATAACTAGATTCTAGTTCACCTCGATGATCAAGAAGAAACTTCCTTTACCACACCATGGGGTACATTTATGTATATTAAAAACACACAAGCTACTTTTTAGAGAGCAATGGACATTGAATTTGCTAAAGCAATTCATGATTTTCTTGTCATATATCTATATAGCTTAATTGTTTCTTCTAAGTCAGCTAAGTAGCACTTAGATAATCTTAGATAAGTGTTTCTCAAATGCAAGAAATCTGGTATCTCTTTAAATCCTAAAAAGTCTTTTTTTGGTCTTGAAGAAGGTAAGCTCTTAGGGAACATTATCTCAAAGTATGGCATTTGGATTGATCTTGCCAGAATAGAGGCAATTTTGTAGATGCCTCATCCTAGAAGTATCAAGCAACTTCAAGATTTCTTAGGAAAGATAAACTTTTTGAGAAGATTCATATCTAGTTTAGCATAATTAATTGGGTTGCTCAATAATATGTTAAGAAAGGATTCAAGTATAAAATGGACAGTAGAAGCCAAACAAGCATTTGAAGAAATTAAAATGGCTTTAACCAGAACATCAGTCCTTACAAGTCCCCAATTTGATAGAGACTTCAAAATTTTTTCTTTTGCCTCAAAGCACACTATAGCAGTTGTTTTACTACAAAAGGATGACCAAGGATGTGAGAAACCCATAGCCTTTTTTAGTAAAGCACTTAGAGATGCATCACTGAAGTACAATATCGTGGAAAAACAAGCATTTGCACTTGTTAAAGCAATTAAGGACTTTAGAGTTTACATATTGTATTTTCATGTGGTAGCCTATGTACCAAATGCTATTGTCAAAGACATCCTAACTCGGGATCAAATTGAGGGCAAAAGAGGTAAATGGATTGCTACCATTTTAGAGTATGATATTGAAATAAACCCTGGAAAATTGATAAAAGGACGGGGATTGGCTAAAATCATGACTAAAACAAACTGCTAGGCCCTGGACATAAATGAATTGGACAACGAACATGAAATGGAGACTCCGTAAATCATCCAGGCCTTCTTAGATTCACCTTGGTATGCTGATATAATCTATGTGTTACAAAACCTGCAGGCTCCTCCAAGGTTGTCCAGAACAAAAAGTGGATTTTTAAAGATGAAAGCTTTAAATTTTTGCATTTTAGATAGTTCTCTTTTTTGGAAAAATCATGAAGGAATCTTATTGATTTGTTTACTAAAGAATGAAGTTGACAAGAGACTTGGAGATTTTCATGCAAGAGACTATGGTGAACAACTCTACTGGAAAACAAATGTAGAAAAGATATTAAGGGCTAGTTTCTATTGGCCAACCTTGTTTGCTGATGTGAAAAAATTTGTTACCTCTTGTCATAAATGCCAAATATTTGAGGGGAAGAGAAAAGTATTACCTTTACCCCTAAAACCCGTCTCTGCTAAAAAACCATTCCAACAATGGGGTCTTGACTTCATTGGAGAAATCCACCTTCCCTCCTTTGGCCAACATAAATGGATCCTTACTGCCCCTGATTACTTTACCAAATGGATAGAGGCCATACCTTCTAGACAGGCCACAAATGCAGTAATCATAGGATTCCTAGAAACCAACATATTATCCAGATTTGGCTGCCTCACAAAAATAATAACACACAATGTTGCAGCCTTTAAATCAAGAAAGATGATCAGGTTTTGTAATAAATACTATAGTACCTTAGGCCATTCAATAGCCTATTACCCACAAGGAAATGGGCTAGCTGATTCCTTCAACAAAAGCCTTATCAATATTATTAAGAAACTATTGGAAGAAAACAAAAAAACCTGGCATAAGAAACTGATAAATGCACTATGGGCAGACAGATTGACAACTAAAAAATCCATTGGCACTAGTCCTTATGAATTAGTCTATGGCATGGAGGTAGTATTCCCTTCATCATTGGGAGTTCCTATTATGAAACTACTTCAAGAAGCTCAAGTGGAACCCAATGTTATCCAAAGAAGGATTAATCAAACCATAAATTTGCAGCAGACCAGAGAAGAAGTGTATCGCAGATCCCAAATATGGCAGGAAAATCTTAACAAGATATTTGATAGAAGAACTAAAGAAGAAGATTTCCACCCTAGAGACAAAGTGCTGAGATGGGATTCCAGAAGAGAGGACAAGGGGAAACATGGAAAGTTTGACTTCCTATGGAAAGGTCCATATATTATCCAGGCTCTACAATGAAACAATACATATTATTTGAAGAATTTGGATGGTATATCATCAGAGGAAGGAACAATCAATGGTTAAATGATAAAACATTACTTTGATCCTACATATTAAGTTTACCATGATGATTAACATGTACATACTATATCCTTTGTAATGTCGAAGTTTTGATTGGATAGTGACTTTTGGAGTTAAAGCCTAAAGAGAAGGCCCTAAGCCTCAGAAGTATCATTTTCATACATATAATAAAACAACAGGAAAAAGAAGATGGCAGAATATAGTCAAAGTTATTTTGAGGCTATCCGATCTAATGTTCTTGACTTTTCACCAAGAAAAGCCATCCCCAAGTGGAGCCAGTGTTAGGCCCCTATACCAATAGGTGCCATATGTCATGATTGACTTAATGAGCTCTGTAATATGTTCATACCTTTTCTTGTTGCAAAGGTTTTCCATATTTTCAAAAAATAAAAAAATTTAAAAAAATGTAAAGAGAGTATACCCTAAAATAAAAATCAAAGGGTAAAAAGAATAAAGATGGCCAAAAATGAAAGAAAATGAACCCCAAACAAAAAAAGACCACGAAAGTGTGCAATTTTAAATGCTGCTACTTTTTTCATTTATGTAATAAACAATTGTGTACAGTTTTTTACTTATGCCACAATTCATGAATAGTCAAATGGTTTAAATTTGGATCATTCATCTTTCAATTTCATGTTGTAGAAATAGAGAATAAATATCTCACCAAACAGTGTAATCTTGGCAGATAAGTAGATAGGTAGAGTAAATAAAAAGGAGCTTAACAGTTTAATCTGAGCCCTTGGATGTAATAAGTGTAGATTTAGATAGAAATCATTATGTAAAAGAAAAGAAATTTGAAGAGGGTTTGCCAGTTTAAGTGCACCCGAATAAAGAAGAAAAAATTCTAGGTTAAAGTAGGTAGGGTAGGTAGATGATGTTGCAGAATCATGTGTGATGGATAATGTCTCTAGATGTGTTAATTTTTCATTTTTCGTCATAAGGCAAAGGCATCCACTACATTGAAGACATCACAAACAAATCAAAGTCACAATGATTAACTCCCATTCTCATTTTCTCTAATCATTCACTAATTTCCCCTAAGCACTAAGTTATTTGCTAAATTTTAGGGGCTTTCTCTGACTTCTGGACAGACCAGACCCTCAACCCAATAATTTCAAAAGCCTAAGTACTTCAAACCATCATTCATTCACTTTCATAAGTCTTTTCCTAAGTAAAATCCTATTTTACTTAGGAAAAGTACACAATATTACATAAAATCCCTTTTTTCCACTTAAGCCTAAGTTAAATGTACACTCTGATATTTTACTTAGTGCTTTTTATTACATTGTTTCATATTAATTTATAACTTATATTATATAACTCCTGAAAAAGGTTCACCCTTCCCTGTATTATTAAATATATATAGAAATCCCCAAAATGTTATATATCTTGCACCAGGTTAAATATAACCATAATGAGTGTTAAAATTGGATTAATCGGTTAATCATTGACTCATTAAGAAACTAAATGTCCCGCTACATTAGCAAGGAATTAATTAACCCTCACAGTTAATTAAGAACCTCCCCGACCTATCACAATCACCCGATACAATTAATTAACTGTTAATTATATTTGGCCCACCGCAGTTAAAGCTCTGTCGTATCACGTCACTCGTCCCCATCTAAGTGAGGCCCCATCATTCGACGATTGTTATTGATATCACGCGACCCTTGGTCACTGCACATTAACGTGTGATCACTAAGCGGTTTTTACACCGTACACCTGCCACGCGTCAGGCAATCCATGGAATACCACATACCGCATACCGCCCTCTGCATACGACAAACTGTCATGACTAGCTTACATCATTCACTCAAAAAATAAACAATCCTTGCCAACCTTGACTTTCTTAAATAAAACAAACAAATGCTGTTTTCATTATTCTATACAACAACCCATGCTCCCATGCAAAGCGACGTCCCAGTGAACTACTAAAGCTTTCCAACCACCACCTAGTCAAAAACTTTGTAGCAATGCAGCCCGGAACCTGTTATCCAACATGCCATTCCACTGTTCACTTTCCCAATAGAGGTATTTATCCAATTTCCACCGAAACCTTGCAAGTTTTGGTTTTACATTGAAAATTGCACAAGGAAAGGCCAAATTCAGTACAAGTTCAAACTTTTGTTTCACTATATAGGTTCCCAAACCTGCTGTTTGGCCTATTTTTCATAGAAAACCCAAATTCCATTTCTAAATCCACAAGAACCAGAGATGGAAACCCACACTGCTTTGAATGTTGTGCCTCTCAATTCCCCTCATAAGGGCCTATACTATCTACCTCTTGCAGATAAAGAATTCCAAATAAAGGACCTATCCACTAACCAGAATCACCTTAAGGTCTTTCGCCAATCCAGAGACAACTATCTAAATGGCTCAGATATCCTGGGACTGTGGGAATCCAACCTTCCGAGGTATTTTCTTCCCTCAGTCCATGTTTTCCCTGATATAATTCATCAATGCTAGGAAAAATATGATCCAAACCTAAGATTTGTTATGTCCCCAAGTCAAATAGTTCTTTTCCACGTAACATCTACCTCCATTAATGAAATGTTGCAATTGTCCCCTGGTCAAGCCCTAACTCCCCTTTCTATGGGATATTTACTTGAGAAATCCACTGAAATACCCCAATCAAAACTCATTTTCCTCTGTCAGACCTTCATTAAAGAAAAACATCAGCCCAAAGGCCCCCCTCCTTATGTGCAGACCTTTTTCACAGATATGGGCAAACTTATAGTGGATATGATATCTTTATTTATGGGATTTAACACTAGTGAATATGTTGATGAAGTAACCCTAGTGTTGTTGTCAATTTTCACTCATGGATAGCCACCTGTTGTTAAGTATGACTATGCTTACTACATTGCCAATAAGATTCATGATCAATTCCTAAGACTGGATGACAAAGGAGTCTTCAAGTATACCACTTTCATCTATCATATTATGTTGTGTTATCAGCCAGAGAACTTCCCTTTCCCTCTCAAGAAGCTTGACACCAAAGGAAATCCCAGGTTTATCATATTTTGGAGTCCCATTTTCCATAAGTCCCTTGAGACCCCTTACACCTATAATGAGTTCATAGATCTATTTTTCCATCTAGCAACCACTTTGTTTACAGGAGTTTCCCCTCCTAGGATCAATGGTGATACAAATAAAATCCTCTAGCTCTCCAAGAAATACAGGATAGGTGATTGGTACCTATATAAGAACCATACACAAATCAGGATCTATGGGTGTGAGCTCTGCCCCTTTAAGCTACCAAATTATGTTCCAATGAGACTCTTTGCATTGGAATATTTCAGGAAAATGATAAATGCAGACCTAGTCCATTTTTATAATGCCAAGAAGAAAGCTCAGCTTAGAATTGAGAATTAGCTAGGCCCTTTAGTCTGCAATGCTAGGGAAGCATGGAAAGAAGCTGAAATAATTTTAGAAGATCATCTTAAGTTACAAAAGAGTTTTGGGTGGGTACCATATGACCCTAACAACTTTATATGTGATATAAGAATGAAGAACAGGTTGTCACCATACATTCACCATAGGATCCCAGAGATTGAACAATTTGCAAATATGTATGGCTTGAGAGAAGGGATTTTAGTAGAAAATGAGAATGAGCAGGTCAATATTGAGAATGTTATGAAATACTTTGACAAAACACTTGACCTAGATTCTTTTGGGTAGGTACAAATACCAAGAATTGGTACATCTACTGCTGGAACGTCTCAACAAACTTCATAGGAAATCAGCACACTAGCTATAGGGTCATCAAAAGGCAAAGAATTAGAAACCATTATTAAAGTCACGGAACAGTCTACAATGTGAAAGCCTGAAAATTCCAAAGAATAGGCCCAAATACCAACTCCTCCAACTCAAACTAATGTAGAACAAACTCCAATCTTGCGGACTCCTCTGAATGAGGAAAGGAATAAAAAGAGAGATAGGAGAGTAGCTACCCTTGCAAGTGGACCTTCAGAGTAGCCCGGTACAAAAAGGCAAAGGTTAGATCCCCTCTCAGAGGAGGAATTTGTGGAAGAAACTATGGACAGTTAGAGGATACAAGGAGTAGATAGCCAACACACTTTTCCAGTCAAAGGAACATCCACTAGCTCACAAAGATAAGAGCTAGAAAGGCAACAAAGTGCAGAGGTATCATTTTCCAAGCCACCAATGAATGATGCCTTAGATATCAAGAAATCATTTATAGAAATCAAAGCCAGGAATGATCCGTTGAGGCTTCAAATTTATAATCAATATTTGAGAATGGCCCCCATAAATCAACAAAGATTAATGTCAGCCTATGACATTAAGGAGGGCAAAATGATAATGAGCTACTTCAATCCTAAAGTGCAACAACCTCAGTCAGTAGCAGATTATTTCAGAACAAATTTGGAGGTCATGGAAAAGGATATTTATCCTATGGATTATATTGAATTGCATAAAAAAACTAGAGAAATGGTCTATTCAACCTTGACTAGTAAGTCAATGATGGCCCATAGGTTACAAAATTCTTTGGATAATACAACAACCCAGCTACACTTGGGAAAAGCCTCCTCCTAGGCTAAAGATAACAGAATAAAGTCTTTAGAAGAGATTATTATTGGATTGGGACATGATCCAAAAGATGTGAAGGGTGTAGAAGCATTAATCAAAAAGAAATATGAAGATATTGCTGCCTTGAGGAAGCAGCTAAAGCTGCCTCCTTCAAGGCATCCACAAACTGCTGAGATTATAAAGAAAAAATTTGAAGAAGTGTTGATGGATTTACTTTTAAAACAGAATGAGAGACTGAATGATACTGAACAAAAACTAGAAAAGGCACTGAAGGACAAGTAGGGAGAGTCGACCTCACAACCTCCTGATGTAACACCAGTAGTCTCAATAGTAGTCCCTTCTACACTCAGGCTAGCATTAGAACCAAACATTCCAGTAGCCACAACAGAGGTGGTCATAGGTACATCAATAGTAGGAATAGTAGGATAAGATAGGAGAACATTGCCAATTTGAACATAGAAGAATTAACAAAGTCATTGGAGGAAATGAGACTACAAGTTTCAGAGCTAAATAGGGTAAAAGAACAGTTTGCTAAGTTGGAACGAAGCTATGATCTCTCAAAGATAAATGTTGTAGAAAAAACAAGAGAGATTAAAACATTAGAAAAAAATCTCACTCTTGACAAGCCTCTGGCAAAAATCAAGAAAATTCTTTGGGTCAACATCACTCAATTCATAAATGATGTTTGTCCATGCATCCAAGTAATTTTTGAGCTGATTAATCTAGTGAAGACAACCTAGGAAGAAATTCAAAGGACAAAAGCACAATTAGGACAAATGCCTATGGAAGCCAACATGCTCATGCATCTTTTGAATACTAGGGAAAAGGAATAGCTGGAAGAATTTGGCATCATGGATACAACATAAATCATTTTGGAAATCAAAAGTGTATTAACAAAGAAAAATTTGATGAAGAATTTAGAAAGAAGATGTCATGACATGCACGCATAGATTAATCCTTTTATGGAGAAGTTCACTATTTTACAGAGTAAAGGGCTACCCAGTCCTTTAGTGATTAATGACAGATTAATGAGGCATAAATATTATGTGGATAAATTGAATCAATATGCAGGCAATCAAGAAAGTTCATCAACATGTGCATTAGGAATAAAAGCACTCCCTACAGGCTGAGTTCTCTATGACAACCTAGAGAACTTATTCTATGTCGAGCATGAACTAAAGCATTTGTTCCCAATTCAACCCAAAAATTTCAGGTATGCAGAAAGAAATGAGACCCTTAGAAAGCTTCAGAAAACCAGAATACCACAACCAAAATGGTGGGAAGAAATGCTTGAAATTTTGTAATTTATCTTTGGTAAAGGTGAATTTTGATTTTTACTACAGTTAATGACGGTAAAGAGGATGAAAAGAGATCAACAGATAAAGAGTATCAGAAGCAGGTAAAGTGTATCAGTAGGAAGATCAAAACAGAGTAGCTAGCACATAATTACACCAAGGACAGCAAGAGGCCAAATCATAGGGCTTAAATCTAGCACATTCTCAGGAATAGGGACAGCAAACCATTCGGTTGCCTTATATGTCATCTACGAGGTCTTGTGGCCCTATTTTCTTGAAAGATAGGATTAGTCATATCAGTTTATATCTCACTTTGTTATGAGATATTTTGTCGTAAAGTTTTTTTATAAATACACCCCCATTCAGAGTATTGAGGGTGGATTCTTTGACATTGCTATAAAATTGATATTTTGGAATAAGAAAGTGTTGTTGAACAAATTTCTCATGGTTGATTGGATGAAGGATTGATGTAAAGGAATTTTCACAGGATTCATGTGTTGGACATCAAACAAATAAGTATCTTATATCTCATGTGTTAATTTTTTATGGTTTATTACATTCATCATGTTCCATATCTGAATTTTAAACAAAAAATAATAATTCAAAATGTGCTTAAGTGCAATCTGTCTTCAATCGTTTTTGTTCTCAATGTTTTCTTCTCAACTAGCATAAATAGTGAATTCTTAATTGCTCCAGTTTCCTAGTTTATTCATTTTAATCATTTAGTAAAGAATTATTGATTGCTTTTTATTGATGGTTAGTCATGTTCTACTTTCTTAAAATATGTTGAAGGATTCTTGATTTCCCTTTAACCCTTTAAGCCCATCCCATCTTTTTAAGTCTCTATTTAATCCCTGTTCAACTATCTTGCCCTATGAAGCCATCCTTTATTGAGAAACCAAATCCAGTTGAGCCATTTTCCTTGACTCCATTAGACCAATGGACTAAACTATCTAGTTCTACCCCTTTGCTATTAAACTTAACCAACAAATTCAAACAAAACCCCAAGCTCTAATAAGTAGCCTAAAATCTTATAAAACAAAGCTAAAACTAAAAGAGAGAGCCCTCTCTAGATACAGATTGGCTAGATTCTATATCTAAAAGATTGGTTTGTGGTTACCTCGGACCCCTTTCTCCTTCTTACAACTTCTAGGAAGATCTGAGTGATAACACATTACACCCCCCACAACCTCTTAGATGGGCTTAAATATTTGGGGTTCCAGACAAAACCTAACAAATATAGGATTTTTGACTAGATCTGGTTAGTGATCAAGCTCGAAAAGGGGCTGAAAATTTGGAATCATATAATGCTCTCTAGAGTAGGGAGACTTGTCTTGATTAAATATGTTCTGGAAGCCACCTCGATATACTGGATGTCTCTTACTTGGATTCCATGGGGAATCCTAAGTCGTATACAACATATATGCATCCAATATCTTTGGGATGGACACAAGGAAGGTAAAATATTTGCCTGGGTAAGCTAGAAGAACATCGCCCTCCCAAAGAAATGGGGGCAATGGGGGTTAAAAGATCTGCCTTATTTTTTCCAAGCACATGTAGCAAAGATAAGCTGGTCTCTTCTCACTGTTAAAAACCTTTGGATGACAGTGACATATCATAAATACATATGGCCTCTTCAGATCCTGGATTGGGTTCCTCAACATGACTGGCCACATGGGGGAATTTTCATTGTTTGGAAATATATATTACAAACAATGCCTTTCATTAGAGAAGAATTGGCATGGCACATAAATAATGGCTCCTTTGTGAGAATTGGTATCGATCCATGGATGGGTGAGTGCAACTGATACCTTCTACCACCAGAACTCCTACAATATCTTAATCATAGTGAGGTGAAGATGATCAACCACATTGATGATTAAGACCACATATCCATCCTCAGATAGCGTTGGCGAACATCTCATGAACTATGTATTCCTGCACAGTGGCAACACACTTGAGAATCATATCTGCATGGATATTTGCATCTACTACAAACCTAAAAGGCTAACCACACTATTGATTGGTGGCAGCATCTATGGAGACTAAAAGCTCCCCCTTGAGCCCGCTTATTTCTGTGGTGCATTCTACGGAACAAAACCCCCACAACAGAGGCACTTATGCACAAATCCATCTTCTGGCTGAGCTAGTGCGTTCTTTGCAAACCGGCAAGTGAATCAAATGAGCATCTATTCTTGTCTTGCTCATCCATCACCCAACTTTGGCAATGAATAACATAACATCTCTCAATGAGAAATGCTTAGAAGGGCCCTATTATTCTACAAGCTTGGAATAATTGGAACACAACGCACTTGAGGAAAAAAGCACAATGCCTACCACTTATAATCTGTTGGTCCATTTGGCTATCCCAAAACTGCCTAATTTTTAAGAATAAAACCATCTACTAGCCCATGCTCATCACCAAGGCAATGACAGTCTATCATGACATCCCCAATGAAGAGCCATCACACACCGGTATAATATCGAGGCCTGGTAATATGGAGAAAACCAAGCCATGGGCCTTATTCCATAGGGTTGTGCAACCTCAAGGCTGTGGGGTGGGTTTATGCTTATACATATTGGACAAGCATGATTACAAAGTCAAATTAGTACTGGGGGAAGGAACAAATAACTTCCTTGAGCTTATCACCCTCAGACATTTACTGCATTTTATACTTGCACATAATTGCACATCCCTACAGATCTTTGGAGATTCACAAATTATCATGAATTGGTTCAACAGAAAAAACAAATGTCATGCTATATCTCCTCAAAACATTTTGAATGATGTTTACAATATCAAAACAGGTTTTAATATGGTCCCTTGTCAACATATACACAAGGAATACAATGAAGATGCTGACAAGCTTTCCAAGGAGGGCTCGCTACTTCCCCGAGGGATGTGGTTAGTCAATGAACATATAGGCACAGAGGACTATCAATATCATCATAGACCATATATAGACCAAGATTACTATAGGGTGGAACGACCATAAATTATACTAGTATATCTTCTTGATGTCGTTTTTTTTGAGTAACTGCATAGACATAACAATATGTACATATTTATATTTTTAATGATAAAAAAGACAAGTTTTTTTTATACCGGAAATGGGAAGGCCATGTATTTTTCTTCAGAAAATTATTGTACAAAGATCTACTGATCTTACAACTACAGCATATGCCACAGGCATCTAGTACATGTACTTTTTCTCCCATAATGAAAGATTATGATTTTTTCCTTGGGAAAACTAACAATGAGGTGATTTGACAATACATAGTAAGACTTGATTACAACATGGTAAGAAGGTAGAATGAGGGAATTGGGTGATGATTCCTTCAGCTATGTTTGGAAATGATAATTCCAAGCGAATGAATTCTTTGAATACATGAAGTATTCTTAGCCTTAATCTTGTCTGACATTATGTGGATATGTGCTAGGTTCATGAACATGTGTTTGTTAAGTATATTAGCTAGTTTCTAGTTATAGTGATATTTGTGAAGGGAATCTAATTTAGTTGAGAGATGGCATGGATATGTCTAGTTATAGGCAAATGTGCTTGGCACAACAAGGCAAGATAGCTAGTGTATTGTTATGTTTAGTTATGCACCGACAATTATGTGTGTATGGATGTATGATGTAGGGAATTGGATTTAAAAAGAGACTTCCATGAAATCTTCAAGAAGTCTCGGGTTGAACTTTCCCTTGGAATCATTGGGAACCATGGGATAGAGTCATGGTGTTTCTTGCTAGTCTTGTCCATTCATTCTTTTGTGATTTTCTGAAGGTTGATTTATATTTTTCTTTGTGTCTTGTGAATGGCCATGCCACTTTGTATGTGGTGTCATATTTCTATTGGCCTTTCATCGTTTTCTTCTTGTTTGTACATGATATTTCCTTTTATCTTTTGGGAGTATTGGTAATTAGTTGTGAAAGAGGAAGAGATGAATGAAACCCAAGAGGTGATGTAGGGCTCAGATCAATCTCGCTGCATGTATAAGGGTAGTTGCAGGAAAAAAATGATAGTTGGTTGGATTCGTTGGGTCCATTTTGGTAAATGGACGACAAAAGTACAAACATGAGAATATTAACCTGTAAAGTAAAAGAAAATATATTTCAGGCGTCAAATGTCAGAGTTATGTTGGGAGTTTTTTCTCTTGATGGTGTGCATGCATTGCACGGATAGAGGGAGTTCTCTTAACGTTGACATTAGGATATTTGGTAATTATAGTATGACCATGATTATATCGATTTTTATATATGTATATATATGTCATTTTTTGACAGGGTCGTAAGAAAACATGGGTTTTTAACTATAATATTTATGTGCTTATATGTATGTATTTATGTATTTGTGATGTTTTCTATAAGGGTTGTTATGGATCATGTTTGTAGAGGAATGATTTGTTATGCAGGTGAAGGGTGTAAAAGCAGTTCTTGGTCTTATGCAAAATCAAGTAGGAAGAGTAGTCTCAACATATTTATGAGGTGAGTATCATGTGGATATGATTTGATATTATGTATTCATACCATGCTTATGTTTATGTTATGGACATGTGATGCTAGGAGATACATCAACTAAATGGGAGCATTATGATCTATGGCCTACTAGGATAAGCATAGATGGTGGAGAGACAATAGAAGCAAGGTTTCTTGGTAGAGAAAGTGTGGCTTTCGGTGTGTAGTGCTACTATTGTGTATTAATTGTAAATGATGTATCTATAACATTGTGTGCATGTTTCACATATGGTGATGTGTGCATGTAACATATGTAGTATTGAATACATATGATGTTGTGTGTTTTTTGTACATATGGTGTTTTGTGTATATTTCATAAGAAACGTTGGGTATATATGGTTCTATGTACATGATGGGTATTTGGTGATGTGTACATATTGTATTGTGAACATGAAGGATATGCAATGTTGTGTGTGTGTTGGATATGTGCTGATGTGTATATATGGTTTTATGCACATGTTCTTTCCATGGATAATGAGCACTATGATGGATAATCCTTCTTTGTTCTCTATAAGGTAGGTGTTGAGGCACTTTTACTGTAGCAAGATAGTTAGCAGTATCAACATACCATAGAGAGTGAGTAAAAATTGAAAAAAGATGTCGATATGGAAAAGTATCCTCTACAGGGGTACATTCATCACTAGTATCCATTCAAGATAGTAAATCTACAACCACATTATCATTTCCTATCTTATGTACAATGGTAATATCAAATTCTTGAATTAACAACAACCATATTGTAACACAACTATGGGTTATTGGTTTATTCATTAGATACTTGATAGTTGTATGTTTAGTGTGCACGAAAGTAGGATACCTTGTAATATAATGTTGAAACTCATTAATAACATAAATAACATCCAAGAACTCTTTTTTAGCTACCGCATAGTTCACTTCAACAAGAGTCAAGTTCTTGCTAACATATTCGATCACATACATTTTCTTATCCTCCTATTTCCTTAGGACCACCCTACGATTGTTTGAGAAGCATATGTAGATATATGAAATAGGAGCTTCCAGTAAGGGCCTCCTAATATGGAGCTTTACAAACTACTTCTTTGATTTCTTTAAAGGCTACATCACATTCATCTGTCCACACAAACTCTACATCTTTAGGTAACAATTGAAAAACTGGGATGCTTTCTTAGAAAAATTCTCTATAGGCTGCCTATAATAGGCAACATAACCAATAAATCTGCATACATGTGTCATTGTCTTAGGTGTAGGAAAATTCAATATCACTTCTACCTTTGCAAGATCAACCTGAATTCCTATAGCTGAAAGAATGTGTCCCAACATTATTCCTTCCTCCATCATCATATGAAATTTTATTGGATTAAGAGAAACATGTGTCTGTATACATATTTTAAGTACTTTGTCTAAGTTTTTTAGACCTTCTTCAAAATAATCCCCATATGGGGTGAAGTGATCGATGTAAATTTCAACACTAGCATTGATTAGATCAAAACAATTCCTATTATTTCCCTTTGAAAGGTAGCGGGGGTGCTACAAAGACCAAATGGGAGGAATCAGTAGGTAAAGGTCCCCAAAGCACATGTGAAGTTAGTTTTATCCTGATCCTTAGGAGCTATTTGTATATGGTTGTATCTACCGAATCCATCTAAAAGGGGAAAAATATTTCGAGCTAATGTATGAAGGACCTAAGTGGCTTTATTTAATTCCCTGTAATCCACACAAATCCTCCACTTGCCATTCTTCTTAGGAACAATTACCGGCAAGGAAACTCGTTGAATTTCCCATATTGGATAAATGAAACCCACAACTAATGGATTCTGTAATTCATCTTTGACAATGTTTTTTAAGAAAAGGTTCATTTTTCTCTGTGGCTACCTAATAGGTGGACATTATTCTTTGATGTATATGTGATGAGTGCATAAACCAGCAATGATGCCTTTCATTTTTGTATACTCCCAAGAAAAATAAACATTCTGTTCTCGAAGGGCTCCAGTAACTCTTTAGTTTGGGAGGAAGAAAGACCATGATTAATATTCAATTTTTTCCCTAGTTCAATTTCTATAGAATTTTTTTTAAGCGGTACAATTACAAGAATATTTACAACTTATGTTTCTAGTTTCATATTTTTTTAAGGCCACAACTCATGAAATATTCAAATAGCTGGTGAGTTGGGTCAAAAACAGAGTTGGGACTGCTGAGAAAGGTGCTCATGGCATCATACTCTGATTTGTCCTTGAAACAAAGGGCCTCACTAATGGTAAGGATCAGTCTAACTTCTTCATTCTTTGATTCAAACTCTCTCATAGGTAGGGATTTTTGCATCAAGGTAAATCCTGGTTTATCTTATGAACATGGTTCGGCAAGGGGATATAGGATAATATTGTTTGTAACTTCCCCATTAGATATTACCATATTTCAAGATCGACAACTAACGTTAGCATACACGGTCATAAGCCAAGGTCTTCCTAAAATCAAAGGGTGTGCACAAGCTGGGGAGTGAGTATGTAAAACTAAAAGATTGACATGGTATTGCCATGAGTCTACTAAAATGGTTGTATGTTCTAGGTTCCCTACCGGTTTTATAGTAGACCAATCTGCCAATTATAGGACAACAAGAGTTGTTTAAGGCTCCTCGAACGCAAGGTAATCATAGTTGCAAAGGTTATAATGTTAATTATTGCCCCCAAATCTACTAGTACTTTTGGGATATCAACCCCATTAATTTTTACTATCAGAATTGGGTTCCTTGGATCCATGTATTTAATAGGTATAAGCTTCCTCAACATTATGTCTGATAATTTTCCCATAATGTGAATAGCGAGTCGATCCTTTGGTTTTCTATGAGGTTTCTTAGAGAAATACTCTTTAATTGTTATGGCATAAATAGATACATCCTTAATAGCCTAAAGTAATAGGATTTTGACAAATAAATTCTGTAGCACCCCTACAAAGTTGAATTCGGGATGAGGACTTGATTTTCTCCCTAATAATCTCTCAGGAAAAGATGGAATGGTCTAACATCCTCTATAAAAATAGTTTTTGAAGGGGTTCATTGTTTCAT
>APFE030960579.1:194721-235161 GCA_000404065.3 Pinus taeda
AAAATAGTTTGTGAAGGGGTTCATTGTTTCATAAGAATTTGTGTTGACTCATCCCTAGTTGTTCTAGTAGAATCTCTAGGTTCTGGTTCCTAAACATCGTCATCTGTATATTCAACAATTATTGGTTAAGTCTAAGTATTCACCACCTGATCAGACTCGATATTCGATTCGTTACAATCCACGTTGGAAATACTATATGCAGGGAGGTTGAGTTTCTAAAACTACTGAACCTCTTGATTGTTTCGATTTGGATTGGATTGAACACTTAGTTGCAAATGAAGAGGAGGGTTACTAGAGGATGCATTAGCAGGTAGTCATAGTTTCTGTTGTGGCATAGGTTGGGGGAATTTTATTAAAGGTGGAGGAGAAGGTTCACACCAATTATGGGACCATGAAGGCTTTTTACTAGATTAAGGGTACCATGGTTTCCAAGGCATTGGATATTGAGAAGACTACGACCATAAAGGTGAAAAAGGTACAGACTGAGGCCCAAACTTTAGATTATTAAAATGCTGAGAAACTTCTTGAGGCATACGTTGATTCATGTTTTATGGTTGCAGTTACCATGGTTTCTTTAATCCCATAAAATACAGTTGATCCATTTCTTCATTTGTTCCATGAAAGACTACCTTCAGCCCAAGAAAAGATGGAGATGTGCTAGTGGAATGACTATTTTCACGTATCACATAAGTCTTGATAGAATTCAATGGTTACTCGTTCAGTGAATGCTTCTTCCTTCATTGAGGATAGAAAATGGACATATCCTTCTATGCTTCTATTTCACTTCTAACAGATCTAGCTGTGATGAAAGTGTGTCCAAGATATCAGTTCTCAAATTGTCGAGAAAGTTCCCAATCTCTACTTTTGAAACTCCATCGATGGATTCCTTGAGTGTTCAAATCCCCTTCTTATGTGTCACATCCCCTCATGGACACTTGATGCATAATTCGTAAATGGCATCAAATTCCTCTTTTGATATGTCTCCTTTCCCTACCACATGCAATAGTTCCAAAGATTCCTCCCTTTGTGCTCGGAGAAAGACTACTTTCAAAATATTCATATCCACATCACGATGGCCAGATCTCTGCAAACTATATTGAAAACACTGCACAAAGTCCTGCATGTTCTCAGCCTCTTTCTACATAATCTTAAAGATTTCTTGCTTCACATCTTGTGATTTACAGTAGTCTTGATATTTCTCAAGGAAAATTGTCTTCATATCATCCCATGTAGCAATATATTTTCCCCCTAAATCGCTAAACCATCTCAAAGGTGTGCCCTTCAAAGTAGCAGGGAATATCTTCAATTTATAAGAATCAGAAATATAATCATACCCCTGACAAACAATGTCGAATTCAAAACGGAATTTGTCCAGACCCTCATAAGAAAGACCATGGAAATTAGGTAATGTTGTTAAAGGAATAGGCTTCATAGGCACATCATCTCTGATATCTCCATTTGGAAATTTGATCGAAGAGCTTGCAGGATCCATGAATATCTACCAAAACCCACTTGGAATCTCAATATGTTATGGCTCTAGTTGTTCTATAACATGTGGCTAATGTTGTTTAACAACTCTCCATTGATAAAATGGTGCAGATATTTCTCTAAAATCTTCTTCCTCTGAACTTGTAATATGTGGTTCCTCAAATCCTCTAATTGTTACTTCTTCCATGAATTGCACTTATATTATTGCGCAAGTTTGTGGTTGTGAAATTGATTTCCTTCTAGATCTCGTATGAGACCTAACCCTAATAGCAGCTCATGATTATGATCCTAAATCAGCTCTTCAAAAAATCTCTCATATGTAGGTATTTCTACCTAGATCTCTCCCCCTTCTTTTCAGGGGTATTCCTCTACCCCTTTTATTTTTGCCTTTGTTCATACGATTAGGAGATAAAAGGAAAACATTCAAGAAAATAAAAATGTAAGGATCTAGAGAAGGGGACAAAATTCCTTCCCTGGCATGAGAGAGTGGCCCATAAAAAGAAACCAAAGAAAGAAAATAAACCAATCACAAAATTAAGCTCACGATCTGAAACATGGTGACATAAAAGCTTCCCTTCCCAAGTTGAGAGAGTGGTTCCTATGAAAAAGAAAACACGATAATCAAAGAAACAAAAACTATCTAACGCTTAGGACCTGGAGTAGGGTGAAAAATTCCCTCTTTAGGATGAGAGATTTGTCCTATGATCAATATGGATCATACTATTGTGCCCTTAACAACCTCCTCGACAATGTCACCAAATTGTTGGTGTTCAAATATGAATCATGTAATTTGCCGAATTACACATTAATTATCAACCCAGGGCTCTACAAATTATTTGAAGTCTATCATGCAAAGTTTTTGAAAGCCATTGTTTCCCTACCTAGCACTGAACGTTCAACTATAAACTTAACACTGTGTAAGAACAAACGATAACTGTAATAAAAAATAAGAGTAACTGCAATAATGACTATCACAACAAAAAGAGTAACAACAATGTAGACTCACAAGAACTTGTTGATAATCCTTCACATTGATAAATAAATTAGGCGAACTAAACCTATGCAAACACCTATCTAACAACACATGGTCAGGAGAGTGGGTGCAAGTCACTGATCAGGGTTCTAGTGAGATCAAGAAGTCATGAAATGGTCAGAAGATCAAAATTTCATTAATCAAAAGGATAATACATGTATGATTTTACAGACTCAAATTTAATGTAATTCCTTGTGATCTTAACTACTGGTTTCCACAACCCATAGCTCTAATTATACAATTACACTAACATCTCCTTGAATTACGAAAATGTCTACCTACAATTACATAGTTGTTTCTTAACAGAAACAAAATATAAAAGTAGTAGTGCATTGATTAAAATATTGGTCCACTGTTGCAGCTAATGTCTTAAGATGGTGCTGCTAGTTGGATGGTCACCATTGGAGAACCATGGTCTTGATCATACTTCCTCCAAATCTACAATAATAATTGAATTAACAAGCCACTTAGGAAACAACCCCATATGACTATGATTCATTGATTAATGATTCATAATTCCATGACAAGAGGTATACCCATGTGGCTTAGAATTTCAACTCCAACGATGGTGTAAAATGGATATAGGAAACAAGGTAAAAGGGTGGGTAAAAGCAACCAAATTCATCCACAACATATTCTACACTAAAAAATGTTTCCATGTCTAATTCTAGATTGCATGTATAGTTAAATAATATACAATAATAACTAAAGTTGGAAAGGATTTCATGCTTAGCCAAAGATACCAGGATCAAGTCACTAGAAGACTTGGTGATCAAATTGGGATAGAATCAAAATTATGTAAAGGCAGAAAAGGAGTTGGTGAAAACAAAGGATGCTAATGTAGTAGCAGTAAGGAAACAACTAAAAATTCCTACCCTAGAATATCTGTAGGCTGAGGAATGCACAAAGATGTAAAATCATAAAGAATATATATTCTGAATAGTTATTGAGTAGAACAACTAGATCAGGGACATGGAAGTAGAACTAGAGAAGCTACTCCGAGAGAAAGAGAAGGAAGCACAATTATCCATTTTTTCACTTACAACAATGCCAATCTTAGCAACCACAACCCCAGGAGCATCTACATCAACTCGAGCACCAACACAAACGTCAAATTCTACAAGTGAATGTGTTAAATCCATGGACAATTTGTCCATTCAGGAACAGGAATTGTTAAGTTAAGAGCCCAGTTTAAGACACTGTTAGAAAATAAGTTAAAATTTGATAATTTTTATATGGAAGAGTTGAAAAAAAAACATGAGTTAACTATTAAAATTGATTAGTTTCATAGTGAATCATTTATTGGTCAAACTCTAGCCCGAGTGAGAGAAAATATATGGAAAAAGATTAGTGAAGCCATCATAGAAATATGGCCTTCCATACAAATTATTTTTGAGCTAAAATAATTGATATAGAGGACCAAGGATCTAGTAAGGAAAATCAAAATAGACTCAGGAGAGAATCCTGGGGATGCAACAACACTTATTAAGTTCTTGAATTCCAAAAGCAATGATGAATTAGGTCATCTAGGAATTCAAGTTGGGATAGAGACCATTTTAGAAGTAAGGAGGATCCACACCAAGAGGAACCTTATGCTACAACTTGACAATCTATGTTAGAGTCTACAAACCAGCATACAAAGATGCCACAAGAAGATGGAGGTGCTGAAAAAGAATGGTCTACCAAAACTCATTGGTAGGGAAGATAAACTTATGAGCCTAACAGAGTACTAGGAAAAAATATCCACTGTTACCCAACATAAGTCAAAATTTAAAGGTATGAAGTGACACATAACAGGAAAAAAAATCTTGTAGGCCTTATATTTTGACCTGCTCATCGGCCATGAGCTCAAGAATTTTTTTATCATCAAACCAACTTTCCAGAAGTACACAAATGTTAATGAGGCCTATAGAAAATTAGTTATTCGATCCCTACTAAAGACAAAGGGGAGATGTTGTGTGAATTACTTGAGTATTTTTTATCTTCTATAATGTGTTCACTCTATAATTTCTAAGGTTGTTAGATAAGATACAAATGTAACCGTGAAACCTATTTAGAAGTTGGGATCTAGCTCTACCAGCTTCAGAGAGAGATCTCTCTATAAAATTTATATTTGTTTGTTTTTACATCTGAGGCTAGTTAAGAAGTTTAAGGCTTGATTTATGAATTGGTTTGTATTGTATGGTTGGTTGATATCTAGATTACCATTGGGCTATGAAGTCTGTTCCTTAAAGTATGGATCAATTTCAGTATTTTGTAGATGGATTTAACAGGGAAAGGTAGCCAAATTAATTGGGTTCTTTAATTTTAAGTGAAATATAAAATAAGAAAAGAAAATATTTCAATTTAGTACAGAGAAATTAAGAATTGTTTTACTTAATATCACTTGAAAACATTGAAATTATTCATAGCCAGAACCAGAGTGTACATCCTAAAAAATTTCATCCATTAACTTTCTTTTGAATAATTCATATTAAGAAACAAATGTGTATGGTAAACAATGAAATATAAACACATAATACAATATAGGCACTTCACCAACAATTTGACACAAGAATCCTGTGAAATATCTTTTAGTATTACTCATAAGTCCACTAAGGCTTGGAAAATATACAACAACTTTCTTCTCTACAAAATCCAACCCATAATACTTCAAAGGGAGATGTATTTTTAAGTTTATTTACAAAATATCCAGTCAAAACTGCTCAGGATGTATTTTAAGAACTTCTGAAAACAATTATATCTAGTTTTACAAAATATAGGAAAATTAAAACCACTTAGATTGGTAGCCCTAGCTTTATGAAACTGTTGAATATATGACCCTTGAATTTCTATTGTGATGTTGTTTGTGTGTTGAAAATAAAATCATCCTTCTACTCTAGTAATCCACACAATTTATCCCAATGTTGTTCACATGGAATAGACATCTTAAGTAGTTTTCTATAGACTTTGTCCACTTCAGTGTATTTTGAAAAATTTGGCCTGGAAATAAAAAATATATCAATTTCATGTTGGATGTCTAAGTCATGTGCCAGTGCGTCTATAAATGTTTTTCTTGTTATGTTGCACTTTACTACTGTAAACATACTATTGTCTTCGGTAATGGTCATCAATTTCTGGTTGTAATCGGGCCATGTACTGAGCTTATCATCTATCACTATAAAGCTGGGAAGTCCCTTTTTCTAGAGGACTTGCAATTTGTTGAAGAACCTTTGTACACCAATGTTGAGAACTAGACATTTTTCTCCAATTTTAGGATTACGTTTCTCTTGGTTAACACCTTTTTTACCTCTAGTATTGTCTCAATCCTGTCCTTGATTTCTAGTTCTTCTAGCTCCTGCTTGACTGAGGAATTAAGGGATTTATGAGATTTGCAGCTTCACTTAATTTATCACACAACTCCTCTTTGATTTGTTCAATATCTTCCCTATATTTCTCAATTAATTGCTTCCACTGAAATATTATCTGTATGGATGGCCAGATACCTATCATGCCTTCTTTTATCTTTTTCTAAATGTTCTCCTTAACCTGGGCCAGGTATTACCCATGGAAGTCTCCTTCTCTATCTGTTGCATTCTTTGGGCAAATTTCTGGGATTTATGCACTTTTGTTAGGAGAGAGTTTTCATATCTAGTGTTTTGTTCTTGTAGGGTATTTACATCCTCCCACACCATTTTCATTTCTTCTCCTTGTATTGACATATTTTCCATTCAGTGGACTGGTTTTATAGAATCATCTGAAGTTGATGAAAGGGGAGCTGTAGAGTTGGATACACCTGCTATTGTAGCCAATGTAGAAATGCTTGTTTTAATTATTGATGCAAGAGGCACTGCATCAAGAGGTACAAGAGCAAGCTGAGAATTCTAGAATTCATCTTTCATGAGTTTCTCCATCTCTACCTCCATTTCCTTTATTTGAGAATTATGTTCCATGATGAGCATGAGCATATTATCTTTCTGATTTTCACCTTCTCACATGTCCTTAGCTTGAGGATCTTCAGTAGATGGAAATTTTAATTGTTTTATGAGAGAATCTATGTTATAATTATTCTTTCTGATGATTTCTTCTATTGCATTTATGTTACCTAGATCATACCTTGTTTTCATAACTAGACCTTCTAAGGATTTTATCCTATTATCCTTAGCCAAAGAGGGAAATTTTTCAAATTTTAGCTGAGATTGAATATTATTCAAAGATACCTGAAATTTGGAAGCAGTCATTGCAGTATGTGTGAATGTGGAGTAAACCATCTCTCCAGATTTCTTATCCTTGTGCTTCTGGTCCAAAGCATGGTGATCCTTTGCTTCAAACTCAAATGTCATTTGGTTATAATTTTTTGTGATTAAGGGTGGGGGACCTATGATTTCAAGAATTCCATTTGCATTCTTCCCTTTCCTATGTCAAATGCTGACATAATCCTATGTTAAGTGGTGGATGTTTGTTTCCAAAACTATGTGTAGGTGTTGTGGTTGAGGGGTTCATTTCTTTTCTTGATCTATTTATACTTTTCCAAAATGTTTAACTCTTTTTGCCTCTGGATAATTTATGATGCTGGAGTAGATTCTTGGTTGGCTTGTGGAAATGAAGATGTTGGGGTCCCTATAGATATATCCTCTGAATGTGATGGAAATAGTGGACCTTTTAGAACTATTGTAGATGGTCATTGTCCTTCTTCTTCTTCTAAAAACCATTTTGTAGGATTGTTCTTCATTTTATTTGTATACATTTTGAACTCCTTTGCTGAGACCTCTTACTAAATGTGAGTCTTCTTCTATTGGTATTTTCACTACATTTGCATAAGGAGAAGGAGTATGTGAAGTGGTTGTCTTTAGAAGTTGTTCCTCTGCCTCTTGTCAAGTGTCTTTTTCCAACTCAGCCTGGTTCATATAGTTTTCAATTTCTAGTCTTTGAGTATTCACATATGGTGTAATCTTCTACTCCACCCTAAGCTTTGAAATTATCTGAAATGGGTCATATGACTAGGTAAAAGTTAGGGGAAATTTCATCTGTTTTAGAATCTCCTCTACTTCCTACCCTACTATCTTGCTATTGTAGATAAAAGGTCCAACATATGTTTTGATCTTGAATTTTGATTCCTTTTTGGATGAAACAAAATAAACCTCATTAGAGTGAACCATTTTCCTGATGTACTCCAAGGAAAAAATCCTCATTGGAATATATCTCGGTAGCTTATAAGATGGCATTTCACACTCGTATACTCTAATTTCAGTGTAGTTTTGGCACAAGTACTAGTCGCCTATCTTTACATGTTCACTGAGATGTAAGATATTCTGGATTTCTTGGCTAACTGTAAGTTATGTATGACCGGTTAGCAAGAAAGTAGTTAGATGCACATACTGATCTATGAAGTCCTTGAAATTATATTCCTTCAAATTTCTTCTTATAATGGGGGTCCAAAATATAACTAAGTGTGGCTCCCCCTGCTCCTTTAGTTTCTGCATTGCAAATGGGAATTTGCTTTCTTGGAAGAATAAAAACATGTAAATTAAAACAGAACCACATCTTAACATTACTTATGTTTGGATCTAAAGAAAATGTGCATGGATCCTATCAGTAACAAATTGGCGAAATTCAAGCATAACTGATCATTTCTCTTCAGTGGAAAATATGGACATAAAAACTAAGATAGGTTCATCTACTGATTCATCTAAATAGTAACCTAATAAATATGAAATTATTGATATGGTTTTCTTGCCTCCTTCTAGCAACATTGAAGAAGGATAGGGAGGGTTTTTCTTAGGTAACCGTGTATCCTTAGTGAGGAGAATCTCAAAAATCCTATCCCTTTGGGGAAAATTTAGCTTTTGGTAGAGTTCATTTAGGGATACTATTGAAAAAGGAGTGGATGCACTATTTGGAGGAATCTACATCATCAGTTGGATGGATTGAGGGGTAATTGTAAAGAAAACATCATTAGTGGGGGATATTATGGCTCTCTTATTAGGTATATAGTTTGTTTTCATTTGAGATTAAATGTGTTTTGAGAAACATGCAGAGGGGTAAATTTGATTCCTAGACGAAAATCTCATCACTTTTGTTAAGGTGAACATCTTTGAGCTAATTATGCAACTAGAAAAAATCAAATTTGCAATTTTGTTATGAGATCTTATAATCTTTTTCAACTAGGGGAATTTGATGTAGGTCAATGGGTGGAGGGATCATGGGGTTTTCAACCCTGGTGTCACTCTTACTTTTAGGAGCCATATTAAGAAATTTTAGGAATATAAAGATAGAAAAGAGGACAAAATTGATTGGGAAAACCTAAAAACATAAGGTTGATGGTCATGGAAAAAATGATACGGAAGTTGGTAGTCCTCTACTCATATTCAGCCAAATTGGCTTGTTAATTGTCAATTTTAAGCCTTGCAGAGTTGATAGAGAGTAAGGGGAACAATGTGGTAAATTACAGTGTCCTTATAAGTACGAATGCATTCACTGTAGGCATGGGTATGTTAGAGGTATTAATGGTAGTTTAGGAGTGGGAAATAAATGTTTTAACAGATAGGGTACAGGGGGATAGGTGTTGCAGAGGGAGTGGTAGAATGGGTGTGAGAAATGTTAGTAGGTCGGAATGGTGGTGAGGCAGTTTTTAGGGGGGTGAGTGGTGTGAAGAAGCAGGAGGGTGACATGTAGGCATGGGGCTAGATAGGGAAACCATTTTGGACCTCCCATCCACTGGTAAATATAGGAAAGGCAGGGGGGCGAAAGGCGTTGAGCACAATTGATCTAGCTACAGACGATGATCCACGACTCGATCATGGTGGAGGTTAAAACTCCACGAAAAGCATTTTTTTCTCTTATGACTTTACAACATGAGCTCCAAAAATTGGATAAAATTTATTTTGTGCCAAACCTAGGATGGTCCAAAACATGAATTTTATTTCAACCTCTTTCCTTTCCATTTCCCCCAAAACTAAGGTTAATTTCCACTGAGAAAGGGTGCATTTAGAGGCGAAGACCCTTGTTTTATTTTATTTAAAAGGGAAAATCATCTAATATAAATCAAACTAACCATGCTAACTCATTTATCTAGATTAAACTATTGGATCAATTTATTCACCTAATCCACCTAACCGTTTCTAGCCAAGTTTTAACAGTTTTGCCAAATTATTTTCTCTAATCTAACAACCAAAATTGAAATTTGTTTGAACATGATTAGACTATATGTTTCAAATAAGGAATGGTGATTGTGGAATTTCTAAACAAGCTACATACAACATCCTAGTTTTTATAAGAACACAAACTATTTCATTTCATTGGCATTTGAATTTGCATCACTTTGATACTTTATTTTTCTATGAGGTCTTTTTATCATTAAATTTTTTATTCTATTTTTTCTTTCTTTTTTAAATTTATTTTTCATATAACCTCTTTTCATTTTTAATTTTGTTTACATTTTTTTATGGAAATCATTTTCAATACGAAATTTTATTTACAATTGGATATACTAAAAGAAAATATTCAATCATCATTTGATCCTATGAACCATAGGACCCTAACACTAGCTCTAGCTAGGGATGGCACCCTCCTAGTGAGGTGTTGAGAATTGTTGACTAGTAGTCTTGAATCCTCTTTTTCAGTGTTTTATTGCATCTAATTGTTGTTGTTGTTGTAGTTGTGATGAAAAACATGGTCCACCAGGTAGCTCTATTCCACTCATGTCCTTCAGAAAAAGGCATTATTACCCCTGTAAACATGGATTAGGTAAGGTCCCATCGATAAATTATCAAATTTTCCATGCTTACCTTTTTCTTCCCTGCTTGAATCCCATTTCAAGATATGGTTCCCTATCTCAAAATCACTTGCTCTTAGTTCTTTTGTCATAAATATTCTTGATATTTTCCTAGACCAATTGAGTTCTATTCTAAATTTCTTCTCTTGATTTTTGCAGTTGAATTGTTTGTTTTATTCTTCTTTGTAGGTCAATTGGTTCCACCTACAATTCTTGCATCATTTTCAAAACAGGGATACCTAATGAAGTTGGAGAAACAATATTGAGTCCATAAGCTAATTGGTATGGAGACATTCCAATTGGTTTCTTTGTTGTAAGTTTGTCTTCCCATAATCCATTTACCAACTTGTTATGCCATGATTTCTTGTTATCATTCAACAATCCTTTAATGAATTAACCATAGTTTTGTTGGAAGACTATACTAATCCATTTCCCTTGGGGTAATATACCATAGAGAGTCCCAAAGTTATTTGATATTTTTTGAAAAATTCCACCATATTCTTTGATTTGAACATTGTTACATTATATGTGATGATTTTCCAAGGACATCAAAATCTTGAAAGAACATTATTTTCTAGGAATTTAATGATCACTGAATTAGAGGGTTTTGTAGTAGGTATAGCTTCAATCGATTTTCTAAAATAATTGGTGGCTATAAGAATCCATTTATGTTGGGTGAAGAGGAAGGATGAATTTCATCAATGAAATCTAGACCCCATTGCTGAAAAGGAGTTTCAACTCATATGGACTTCAAGGATAAAGACAACAATTTCCTTTTACATTTAAATATCTGTGATTGGTGACATGAGGTCACTTTCTTATAAACATCAGCAAATAAGGTTGGCTAGTAAAAACCAGCTCTTAGGATCTTGTTGCCAGTGGTTTTTTGTACAGGTGTCCTACACAATTGCCTTCATCAAATTCTTACATTAATTTATTTTCTTAATATTTCAACAAGAAATTTAGTAGAACTCCTCCAACATATTTCCAATACAAATGATTATCTATAATACAAAATTTCATGGCTTTGAGTTTAAGAAATCTAGCTTTACTTTTGGTCAAACCAGGAGCTACTTTTAAATGATGTAGAGAAAAATTAAGGTCTACATACTAGGGAGAGGTATGAAAATCCTCTGCTACTTGTGGATTCACTGACTCTTCTGTTTTGTTGAGTATAACTACAAAACTCATATCCAAGGCATGTAAATTAGATTCAACCATCAATTTATCTAACCCCTGACCTTTAATGAGCTTGGAAGGTTTTATTTCAATGTCATATTCTATGATAATGATGATCCGTTTACCTCTTTTGCCATTCGAACCATTTTGGGTCAGTATGTATTTTTCCACAACATTTGGAACAAAAGCAATTATATGTGAATGAAGGATATAAATTCTAAAATATTTTCTTTCTTTTACTAAAGAAAATTCTTTCTTTTTTATGATGTTGTACTTCAATATAACATCTCTTAAGGGTTTACAACAAAAAAAAAAGGTTTTTCATGTTCTTCATTATTTTTCTATAAGAGAATTACTATAATACTATGCTCATAAGAAAATCAGAAAATCAGAAACATTTTGTGAAATCAGGGTTGATGGATAGAGGAGCTTGGGTTAAGGCTACTTTTACTTTATCAAATGGCTTTTTGGCATCACTATTCCACTTTACGTTAGTGTATTTTCTCAACATATTTGTTATATTTCTTAGAATCTTTGCTAGATTAGGAATAAATCTCCTCAAAAAAAATGCTTTGGCCAATGAAATATTGGACTTCCTTTACATTTATAAGTTAATTTGTTTTTAAAATAGTGTCAATTCTTCTAAGGTATATTCTAATTCCCTCCCTTTAAATGATATGTCCTAGCAATTTTCCTTCTTTTAAGCCAAACAACGTTTTCTTTGGGTTCAAGGAAATACCAAATATCCTACATTTCTCAAACACCCTTCTTAAGTGGAACAATTGTTCTTCATCTATTTTTGAAAAGGTAGTGATATCATCGAGATATAAGAATATTGATTAGCCCATTTCATCTGCAAAGGTAAAGTCCATTTCTCTTTGAAAAGTGGCATCAACATTCATCATGCCAAAAATCATATTCACATACATTAAAGTGCGCCAACGTGTAGTAAATTATGTCTTTTCTTGGTATTCGTGATGTACTAGGACTTGATTGTAACCAGAGAACCATCTAATAAAGAAATTCTACTAGATCCAACCACCTTCTACAAAATCTGATCCATATTAGAGAAAGAGTAGTTATTCGTCAGGGAGGATTTATGAATATTTTGGAAATAAATACAAAGTATAATTTCTCAAGTGTTTTTCCTAGTTGGAACTAAATTTGATACACACTTAGAATATATCAATGATACTATGATCTTGGCATCATAAGTTCTTTTAACCTCCTTTTCAATTAAGGACATGAGCATTGGGTTGATCCTCCTAAGTTTCTATTTAAAAGGCTTTTGGTGTTGTTTTAAGGGAATATTATGATGTATAATGTTGGTGTCATAAGATTTCAAATCTTCATAACTCCATCCAAACACATCTATGAATTCTTTGAGCAAGTTGATGTACTTTTTATTTTCTTCTAGGGGTATGGATATGGATAATTTAATCATCTTGTGTTCTTTCTCAGTTTCGATGTTACATTATTCAACTTCATCTCTAATAGGTTCGATTTTAGGCTTTTTTTCTAATCATTAAAATAAAATAAAAAATCCTCTAAGGGGATTAATCCTCTAGGAAAAACATTGTTTTTCAATTGTAAAATTTATGATTCTTCTTTTTCTTGATTCGTTTATTTCAACTATAACATAGTCATAATGTTATGTGCGCTATCTTCTATGTCAATATCTACATCTATATTAGAACACTCAAACTCATATTTTTATTATAAAAAACTTTCAATATTTTCATCATTTCCAAAGACTTGCCAGTCTCTTGTAATGTCTGGTATAGTTGGTCTATTTTTTACTTCAATAGTATATTGGTGACTAGGACGATATGGAATTTTACAAGTACTAGTTGAAGTAGCAAGACCATCAGCTAGGATGTTTTGATCTATAGGGACCATAGACAGGCTATACTGAATGAAAGATTCAAGAAAATCCAAAACAACATTCCTAAATGCCCTCAACCTTGGGTGTTTCGTAAAGTATTCCCCTTTAATCTGTTTTATTATTAGTTTAGAATCTCCATGAATTGAAATTATCTTGGCTGCTAACTTATTTAAAATTTGTAAACCTAAAATCAAGGCTTCATATTCATCTTGGTTATCAGTACATTGAAAGTTTAGGTTATATGAATGACCTTCTAAGTGACAAGTTTTGGAATTTGAAACCCATACACCTACCCCTAATCCTTCTTTATTGATAGCCATATCAAATCTTAAATTCCATAAATGTTCATTTTGTTTATCATCTTCTATAATATATGTTTTTCATTCCTAAATCTCATACAAATCAATTTCTACATTAGCGATCTCTTCATGTATGTACAAAATAAAAGAATCAAGGTCTCAAAGGATTAAATATAAGGGATAATTGTGGGTTTTATCTTGACTAGTAACCATAAATTTCATAATTTTTTCCTTGTATAGTCTTCTTTGCTGACAAAACACCGGAATGGTAGCATAAGTCATATCCATTTGGAGGGTCCCTTGAAGTTTAGCTCCACATGAGTGGGATAGTAACATACCGTATTTAGGAGGTCTGTCAGCAACAACTGTGTCTATTACCAAGCTCTCGGCTACTATTTGTACCAAGTTGACACATAAATCCTTAATGAGCCCAAGGAATTTTACTTTTCTTGAATCAAAAAAATATAGATCCTTGAATCGTCTAGTGACATCTATTCCAAATTTTTCCATGATAACCTTAAGCATGAGATTGTGAGAGGCCTCTTAGTCAAGCATTGCATTGTGTCAAATTTTATCATGAATGTTTAAACTAATGTAACGAGCAGGTACATCTCCATATTAAAGTTTTCCATCCACTTTAGGTTCAAACATTATTTATGGTTGATCATCAGATACATTGATTGTATCTTCATCTTCTCCTATATTTAAGTCTTTCATCACTTGTGATCTGTATGAAGTTTTATTCATGAATTCTCTTAGAGGAATGGATATTTTAAGTTTTTCTAATTCATATTCTATACTCAATGATGTTTGAGTTTTGTTTAAATTGAGGGAATATTGTTTTTCAACCAAATCATTTTGGGAAATATATTTTTGTTTGCTCGCAGAGGGACTATCAGTTTGAGTTGCTTTGACTACAATATTAGATGTTTTCTACGTTGGAACATATGCATTCCTTTTAGCAAGAATGTCAAGACTTTTCTTGGTAGGGGTATAAGCTACCATTTTATTGGGTGTATCAAAATTCTTTTTAATAGGATTATCAACCATTTTCCTACTCGTTACATTATGTTTCCTATGGACTTCCATAATTTCATTTTCAAAGCATTTATTTTAATTTTCTTATTCCTTGAGATATACTTCATCTTGTGATAGTAGGAAAAGGTTTTGTTCCTCTTGAGTAATACATGTAGAATCATTTTCATTTACTCCCATTAATTTGATTTAAGTATCATTCACGTCTTAATCTATTTCTCCCTCCTCATCTGTATTTTTTTCTTGAAATGGTGGTCTAACCCACTGATATGGACCTTTTTGCTCACTCTATTTGATCTAGGGTCGATTTCTCCTAAAATTAGGATTTCTGATTTGAGGAGAAGGTTGGTTTTCTCTAGGAAGTTCCCTATCAATTATACTTATCCTATCCAACATCCTCTCGACAGTTCTAAGTAGATTATCTATTTTACAACTAGTTGGAGAGGAGGAGGGAGGTTCCTCTTTGATAGTGACCCTTCTTTCTGTTATTAACTTTTCTTTCTTGGCTAATAAATTAGCCTCGATGTAATGTCCCTTAATAATAAATAATAAATAATCACAATAATATAATATTAAATAAATATAAAAAATGTAATAGTAAATAAAATAATAATATAAATTAATAAGTTAATTATATGCTCTAAATAAATATAAATAAGAATAAAACAAGAAAGTAGTAAAAATCAGTCAAGCTATCAAAAAGTAAAAACAAGAAAGTAGTAAAGTTGCATGTTGACACATGGAGTGTGTGCATGTGGTTCCCCTTCCAATGTTTTTCTATTTAATAGATGAGGAGGAAGATGAGAGGCACTCCATGATTCCATGATTCCATCATCCATTCTCTTGGGAGAATAGTGTTGTGAGACAAAGGATACCATAGCAGTAGTACGTCGATTGAGGGCTCGGGGGTAGCTAGTTGTAGCATGATTTTGTGCAATTGAGCCTATGGTTAGGTGGAGAGTTGTCCCCAAGACATTGTTGCAGTTAGTAGAATTCAACTAGCATTCAACTAGCGTTCCACAGGTAAGTTGTCTCTCCTCACATTCATTTATTGAAATTTAATGTTAATTAGTTGATAAATTGCGTATTGATTATAAATGACATGATTAATCTAATTAATTACATGCTTTTATTTTTGGGCTATTACGTATGGTATCAAGGCTTTGGTTCAACTCTTAGGGCCTATAGACATTTTAATATAGAAAACTTCGATCTAAATGATTTAATGAAATTTAGATGTTAATCCTAAGGTTGATCATTTAATATATGATTTTAGAAGAATGGTAGCCTAGTTTTCTATTATGTCCTTATACTCAAAAAAATAAAAAGGAAAAAAAAATATTGTTAACATAAGACTGAAATTTTTTTTTCCTCTTCCATGGTATTTTTTAGTAGATTCCAAAGTGATTTCCAAATTCCTTGTCATTTCTTTGATTTGGTCTTGTTCGTCTACAATTGAACCTAATGTAACCTTCATCGTATCAGTTTCTAGAGAGCGGTTGATATCCTCCTGGCCATTTTTTTCTGAAGCAATGATCAAAACCTGATTCTCTAAACCACTAATATTCTTCATGTCCTTGCTAGAAACTTCCAATTGTCTAGAATCTTCTTCTAGTTTCTTGCCAAGCATATCCCTCTCTTTCTCAATATAAGACTTTTGCGCATGCAACAATTCAATCTCCTTATTTCTTTCTTCCTTATCGTCTATTAATTAACGTGTTCCTCCTGCAACATGTCAAGTTTTCTCCCTGTAATGGCAACTGAGGATTCCATATCATCTACCTTTTGCTGCAGAATTGCATTCTCTGATTTTAGATTTGGATTTAGATTTTCAACAGTCTTATTAATCTAGGCACCCTAAGGAAAATCTAATCTGAGATAGAAATCATGCTTCAACACATATTAGTCTATAAACCCATTTCAATATCACTTAACCTTCCACCAATAGACTTTGCCCTCTAGGGTTAGGAGTCTTCGGACTATAGAGGATCACTGTGTACTCAAACAACATCTGAATTGAATTAGAGAGTGATATTGTGGTGCTCTCATTTGGTGTGTAGTTGGAGCTAGTCCCATTCTTGAACATATTTGAGTTGGCTTTCTCAATGTCATAACTGAAAAAGAGGTTTCTAGAGTTGACTTTGAAGTTTGTTTCGACATTATTTGTTTATTAGATGGTGTACGCTATAGCTCAGCTTTGGTAGTACTGACAATCCTTCACCTAAATGGATTGAGAAGAGGTGGAATTGAGATTTACAAATGAGTTTTAAAATGCATGTTTTAAGGTCATTTCTAGAAGAAAACTCTACAGGAGGATCTAACCCATGTGTTTGCTTTAACTTTTCTAACACCTATTGCCAATGTTATTGAATGTGCCATTTTTATAAAAAAAATGAAAATGAAATTTTCATTTATTATGATTGGCAAGATGCCTTCTTTTCTAAACCATATCTTTGGTGTTTCTACTTTTAGATGTTTTATTTGTGTATTTTCTTCATAACTCTGGAATTTTGTGGAATTTTTTGTCTGTCTACCTGTTGTTTCATTTGCAGTGTCCTAATGGGAGGGAATAACAAGGAAATCATAGCATGCCAAAAGGGACTCCACAAGTCATCCTATAATAACATGTGTTTTATTTTCTACTCACTCATTATTGAAAGGTTTTGGTGATAACTATTCCTTTGTACCTTTTTTTTCTGATTTTGGTCAGCAGTATGGTTTGAAGAATTAAACCTCATATAACATCACATGGTTATAGGTTTAAAGGCTAATTAAGCCATTTTAAAATTCTGATTATAGTAATCTCTCTCTACATTTTCAAACGTTAAGATGATTAATGTAATTCAATGGCTACTGCTAAGAACTTTTGTTGGAACCAGTTACTCTTCCTCTTGAGCTGGCTTAATTTGACTACATTCTATGATTACCTGGTAAAATATTTTGAGGGTTTCTACCTTCTTGGGAAACAACTCTGCAAAGTTACAAACATTATAATTATTATATAGGTAAGCTTTCTTAGAGAATATGTTATTCTATGTTATGTCTAACAGACTGAAAATTTTCTTTTCAGCTGAAAAATTCTATCTATCAATGATCAAGGATAGCACAAGAGTGAAAAACTATCATGCATGAAAACATTGGGAGATACTGGCTTGAGAATTAAGACAATCTTGGAAATGGCATGACAAGATGTATATTTATATTGCACTAGATTTTTTTCAATGGTGTGGAACAACTGTGAAAAACTTGAACTGATGAATGGATAAGTTCTTAGCATTTTATTCTTAAATTACAAGGAAAACTCATTCGAAAACAAAATCTTGCTACAAATGGCCACCCCCGAGCTGGGTATCCTTTGTCTCACAACACTATTCTCCCAAGAGAATGGATGATGGAATCATGGAATGATGGAATGCCTCTCATCTTTCTCCTCATCTATGAAATAGAGCAAACATTATAAGGGGAACCACATGCACAAACTCCATGTGTCAACATGCAACTTTACTGCTTTCTTGTTTTATTCTTATTTATCCTTTATCTGACTGAGAATTTTAGCCGTAAGAATTACCTGAAGAGAAATTTGTAATCACCTATAGAAGCGATGACTTTCGGGTTATCTAGTGAGTGCCATCTTAAAGGGAGGCACTTGCGCTGACTAAACAATTAGGTGGAATTGAAGAGTGGTATACTACCATGGAAATGGGATTTTTATGATTCATCCTTTCTAGAACTAGTTCGAATTGTGATTGAGTTCCTCTATGAAATGCTTCGAGCATGCACCTTTAAGAGTTAGACTTATTTATGACTTAATTTCACTTAAAGAAAAAAAAAATTATAGTCAAATTTCTATATAAGAAACTATGTTGTTGACATACACATGTTTGAAAAGATTGAGAAGAAAAGAGGACTTCAAATTTGGGGTTTAACTTTAGACCATAGTGTTAGTCAAACAATGGATGAAAAAAATGAAATAGTAGATTGAAATAGTTATGTATAGTAGTACAAAATAGTTCTGTACAGTTGTATCGAATAGCTTCATATAGTCATACAAATAGGTTGTACAATGGCATGGACGGACTGTATAGCAGGGCCAGATCCATAAGTTTTGTTGCCTTTTCTATTTTTTAGGCCTGTTGAATCATTGCTTGAGAGCTTTATGTGAATGATTTGGTCTTATTGCAAATTATTAAAAGGGTAGTTGAGGTGCATGCTTTCCTACATCCTGATGGGCTATAAATTTTGAATTATTGATCTCTAGTTATGGTCACACTTAATACACTTGTGGATGGTGGTAATCTACCCATAATTGACGATGTATAATTCTCTAAAATATTGGTATATTTTCTGTCTATCAGCTTATTTTCACATGAATTTTTCCTTTAGAATCTTGTGATACCATGCTATGATGTTAAACATATCTTGAATAATGGTCATTTCTGAACATTGTAAACAACTAAAGTTCACATACTAAACATTCATTTTTTGTGATTGAACAATAAGCTAGTTGACATGATTCGATCCACATTGGATGAAATTTTCCCTAAAAATTTTGAGCATTACTGATATGGTATACTGGCATGTTTTTGTGGATGAAAAAATCTGTAATACGGGTGTATTTTCTTAACTACTCAACACCGGTTCATTTTACAACACAATATTTGGATAATTGATGTTGAAATTTGTAATATCGTCACCATTTGAAGTGCTCTAAAATAGTGAAATATGTTCCAATTCACAATGGTATAAACTTGGATATCTTATTACCTTAGATGATCATTGTTTATGTGGAAAAATCATTGACTCTAGCCACTTGCATCTATTCATTATTTTATGGTTTCAATCTGATCTAAAAACACAGAGATAAAATTCCTTGAAGTATGATCATATTATTCACTATTTATTTGGGTTGGATTGTCCTTTAGCGATAACAGTTTGCTTGGCATTTCTTTGATCTATTATTACAAGATCACGACTCTCTAAATATGATCTTCTAACGATGACAACAAATCCTTGATGATTAAGATGTGGTGAAATAATTAGGAGTGCTTACTTAGCTAACACAAATACTTTTATAGAGCATCTAAATCATGTTTTATTGTTTAAACTTTATGATACATCTAAATCATACACAATGATTTCAGTTTAGTTTAAATAACTTTTATGTTGTTGAGTATAATGTTACATGAGGTTTCGTGATATAATGGTAGGATGATAATGATGCACATAAGGTTCTTATAGTGATGATGTATCCTTATGATGATGATGATATGCATAGGCATTATGATGTTATGTCAAGGTATATTGATGCATTCATTTACTATGTGATGATTGGTATTTAATGTTGAATAATCATGATGGATATGATATGCATAACATGGCATAGGAGTTATGATGTTATTATATGAGGTTTATTGACACGTGGTTCATTTATTATGTCAATTCATGACATGTCTTTGATGCAAATATGTTGATGTTATAACTTATGATGGCATTTCATCAGGTGAAGCATGTGATAGTTGCGTAGAAATTTATGACATGCATGAGAATGTAGTTCATTATTATTCAAAATGTTGCGATTAACAATTATGAATGTTCTCATGATGACATGCATGACTTGGCATGTGAATTATTTTCTATGATACTATGATGGTATAGCTAATGCATTGGTTGCATGTGGAGGTGTGATGATTGAAAGGACTCCACAAATTGGCCAAGATGGTTGGTTTATTTCATGATCTCATGCGAGCCCATACGAACGGGGGAGAATAAGTAACACCATATGGGCCAGGGACAAACTCAATCAACACTACATATGCCAGTGGTTCCTTTGTCGTGTATAGCTCTTGATGAATAGCTCTTTAGGGCTATGGGGCCATCTTGAGAAGGCCAAGTGCCTGATATTGAAGACTAGGTGCCTAGTATTGTATTGAGATGCCGAAGTCTGGTAGGGGTGTAAGGACTTCGATGCCTAGGGTTGTGTACCTTAGTGAGTTATGGAGGGAGTGGGCCAACCTTGCGAGACGCCCAGAGACATTGAGTGTTGTACCAGATGTCTGCCTTAGAGCCTTGGGGGAAGATGAGGTATGAGTCAGGCATGAGCCTTGGGGCCAGCCTCAGACTAGACTACAGATCGAGGAGGCTTATGCCTGATTCTGAAAGTGGGGAAAAGGATAGAGATTCCTTGGGATTTCCCAGGTGTTATGAATCTTTGGATGCTTGTTGGCTATACTAGTTCAACAGAGGGTGCAGGGACTGTTACGGGAAGTAATAAATAAAAAAATAAATGTAATGTCCCTTAATAATAAATAATAAATAATGAATAATCATAATATAATATTAAATAATAAAAAAATAGTAAAAGTAAATAAATAAATAAATAATAATAAATTAATAAATTAATTACATGCTCTAAATAAATATAAATAAGAATAAAACAAGAAAGCAGTAAAGTTGCATGTTGACACATGGACTGTGTGCATGTGGTTCCCCTTCCAATGTTTGCTCTATTTAATAGATGAGGAGGAAGATGAGAGGCATTCCATCATTCCATGATTCCATCATCCATTCTCTTGGGAGAATAGTGTTGGGAGACAAAGGGTACCCTGGCAGTAGTACGTTGATTGAGGACTCAGGGTTGGCCAATTGTAGCAAGAGTTTGTGCAATTGAGCCGATGGTTGGGTGGAGAGTTTTCCCCAAGACTTTGTTGTAGTTAGCAGAATTCAACTGGTGTTCAACTACCGTTCCATAGGTAAGTTGTCTCTCCTTACACTCATTTATTGAAATTTAATGTTAATTAGTTGATATATTGCGTGTTGATTATAAATCACATGATTAATATAATTAATTACATGTTTTTATTTCAAGGTTGTTACACTCAATTTTAAGGGCATTAGCTTGAATTCCCTTTACGGTAGTTGGGTCTCTCTCTCTTCGCTGATATGCCATATCCACATCAAATTCTTTAGGTAAATGAAGAAGGGCCAAGCCTTGTGGAGGTTTAATAGAAGGTGGAATTACATTATAATATTTGTTAAACCTATCATAATATTCTTCCAAAGTCTCATTAGGTACTATTTTCAAGTTTTTAAATTCATTCACAACTTGAAGAGGATTCTTTTTTTCCCCAAATATTTAAGAAAATCTGATGAAAGGCATCAAGATCATCTATGCTAGCTATTGTTAAATGTTTAAACTGTTTTATTACCTCTCCACCCAAACTTTGGGCAAAAAATATCATATTTACATCATTTTCATCCACCTCCAAAAGATCAAATAAATTGTTCATTTTAACAACATGTTTTTATGTAGTGATGGCACGCATGGCATCAAATTGAGGAATTCTAGTTTTAATAATATTAGGGCATATGATGTAATTTCCCAAGTAAGCCCAAGGGATTATTAGGAGTTACTGGGATAGATTAGGTCAATGTCCATGATACTATTGGAGAAGTAGTGGAGATTATAGAAGGGGTGGGATGCACTGATATACGATGAACAGATTGAGAGGAAATAGTATATTATGCAATATTTAGGGAAGAAAATATGAACATATTGTTGAATATAGTGTTGATATATAGCTTGATCAAGTACTAATACAAGCTCTTGTAACTCAACAAAGTTTTGGAGGGTTTGTAAATCAAAATCAGGTTCAACAACTTGACCTGTGGATTTACAACGTTAGAGTAAAGATTTATAAATTACTATTTCATCTACAAAACTTTCAAAATTAGTCCTAAATAGAGTATGTTCTAATGGTAAGTCAAATTGAATATCCTATATGGTGACAAACATTTCTTGAAGAGAATTTTCCATAGAAAGGGAACTATTACTTCCTTGACTTTCAGCTAAACTTCCTTTCCTTATCAACTTTTCTGGATCATCTAAGATTTTGGGACATTCAGAATTAGGATGAGATCCACCATGAACTCCCTTTGGAGCCATATCTTAAATATTAGACCCACTAATCGATTATTTACATAGTATACAACCTCTAAACCTGTATTTCTGAATTTTGAATCATTAGTTTTACTGAAAAAAAGTTTTATAAACTAGGGAAACGAATCTTGAAATAAAAGTTTCTTCATGTCCCTAGTATGGTGGCCAAAATATTATCACTTTGTAATTTTTGATCTTGTTAGAGAAACTTCAAAGGTAACCATGAAACCACTTTGGAAGCTAGGATATAGCCCTACAAGCTTCAGAGAGGGATCTCTCAGTAAAATTTAGATTTGTTTGCTTTTAGATCTCAGGCCAGTTAAAAATTTTAAGGTTTGATTTGTAAAGTGGTTTGTATTGTACGGTTGGTTGATGTATATATTACCATTGGGCTATGGAGTCCCTTAATTAAAGTATGGATAAATTTTAGTATTTTGTAGATAGATTTCATAGGGCAAGGTAGCTAAACTAATTGGATCCTTTAATTTTAAGTGAAATGACTAAGAAGAAGAGAAAATATTTCATTTAAGTAAACATAAATTAAGAATTATTTTACCTAATCTCATTTGAAAAAATTGAAATTATTCATATCCATAATCAGAGTGTACATCTAAACAATTTTTTTCCTTCAACTTTCTATTGAATAACTCATATTAAAAAAAAATGTGTATGGTAAACAAAGAAAAATAAACACATAGGACGATAGAGGGACTTCACCAACAAGCTAACACATGAATCCTATGAAGGAGCTTTCTGTATTACTAATAACTCCAATAAGGGTTGAAAAATAAACAATGGATTTCTTCTATACAAAAGACACCCCATGTTACTTAAAAATAGAAGCATTTACGAGTTTATTTACAAGATATTCTATCAAAACTGATCAAGATGTATTTTATGATCTTCTAAAACAAATTCCATCTAGTTGTTACAAAATATAGGAAACTTAAAACTACTTATATTGGAAACCCTAGCTTTGTTGAACTGCTAAATATCTGGCCCTTGAATTTCTATTGTGTTCTTGGACCTGTGTTGAAAATAAGATCATCTCTTTACTCCAGTAACTCACACAATTTATCACAATGTTGATCACTTGGAATAGACATCTTAAGTAGTTTTCTGTAGACCTCATCCACTTCATTGTATTTGGCAAAAGTTCGCTTGGAAACAAAGATATACTTAATTTTATGTTGGATGTCTAAATCATGTGCTAGTGCTTCTAGAAACACATTTCCTGTTATCTTGAACTTTGCCACTATAAAATTATTATTGTATTTGGAAATGGTAATCTATTTCTAACTATAATAGGTCATGCATTGAGCTTGTCATCTATCACTAGTAAGCTGGGAAGTCCGTTTTTATACAAGACTTCCAATTTGTTGAAGAACCTCTGTACACCAATGTCTAGAACTTGATCTTTTTCTTCCAACTGACTAATTAAGATTCCCTTGGTTAGCACCTTTTTTACCTCTAGCATTGTCTCACTCTTGTCCTCAATTTCTAATTCTTCTAGCTCCTATATATTTTTGGAATTATGGAATTTAATGGAATCTGTAGCTTCATGTGGTTTATCACCTAACTCGTCTTTGATTTATTCAATCGATTCAATATATCTCTAAATTAATTCCTTCTACTCAAATATGATTTGTATGGATGGTCATATTTATACCATGGCTTCATTTACCTTTTTCCAAATGTTGTCCTTAACCTGGGATAGGTTATTACCCATGGCAGTCTCCTTCTCTATTTATTGCATTATTTCGGTAAGTTTCTGGGATTTCTACACTTTTGTTAGGAGATATTATTCATATATGGTTTTCTGTTCTTGTAGGGTCTTTACATGCCCCTGCAATTTTCTTATTTCTTCTCCTTGCATTGACATATTTTCCATTGAATGGACGAGTTTGATAGAATCATTTGAAGTTGATGCGGGGGGTTTTGTATAGGTGGATACTCCTATTGTTGTAGCTGATGTAGAAATGCCTTTTTTAATTATTGATGCGAGAGGCACTGGATCAATAGGTACTAGAGAATGCTGAGAATTCTTCTCTATTTCTTAGATGAGTTTTTCCATCTCTTCCTTCATTTTCTTTACCTGGGCATTATGTTCCATGATGAGCATGAGTATATTTTCTTTCTGACTTTCAATTTATCATGTTTCCTTAGCTTAAGGATCTTTAGTAGCTGGAAAATTTATTTGTTTTTTGAGAGAATATATGTTAGGATGCTTCTTTCTGATGATTCCTTCTACTGACTTTATGTTACTTGGATCATACCCTACTTTGATAACTAGATCTTCTAAGGATTTTATCATATTATTCCTAGCCAAAGAGGATCTGTTTTCAAGTTTTACCTGAGATTGAATATTACTTAAAGGTATTGGCAATATAGAAGTAGTCATTATAGTATGTGTGATTGTCGAGTAAACAATCTCTCTGGTTTTCCTATACATGACCATCTGGTCCAAATGCTAGACATCCGTTGCTTCAAACTCAAATGTGGTTTTCTTATAATCTATTGCTAATTGATTATGGGGGACCTATGCTTGCAAGAATTCCATCTGCATTCTTCCCTTTTCTGTGTCGAATGCTGACATACACCTATGCTAAGTGGTGGAAGTTTGCTTCCAAAACTGTGTAGGTGTCGTGGTTGAGGGCTTAATTTATTTTCTTGGTTTGTTTATACTTTTCAAAAATGTTTAACTCTTTCTGCCTCTAGATAATTTCTGATAATACAGTGGTTTCTAGATTGGCTTGTGAAAATGATGAAGTTATGGACCCTATAGATATATCCTCTGAATGTGATGGAAACAGTGGACCTTTTAGAACTATTGTAAATGGTCCTTGTCCTTCTTCTTCTTTTGAAAACCATGTTGTAGGATTCTTCTTGGTTTTTTTTGTATATATTTTCAACTCCTTTGATGAGACCTCTATGCTTGAAGTTCGGTCTTCTTGTCTTGGTATTTTCTACGTCTTTTCTTGAGGAGCAAGAGGATGTGAAGTGGTTCTCTAAAAAAGTTGTTCCTCTGCCTCTTATAAAGTGTTTTGTTCCCACTAAGGCTAGTTCGTATACTTATCAATTTTTGGTCTTTAAGTATGCACAAATGGTGTACTCTTCTGCTCCACCCTAAGATTTGAAATTACCTGAAATGGGTCATATGACTAGGTAAAGATTAGGGAAATTTCATATTTTTTAGAATCTCCTGTCTTTCCTGGCATGTTGTCATGGTATTGTAGATAAATGGTTCAACCTGCATTTTTATACTCAGTTGTGATTTATTTTTGGTTGAAACAAAATGAACATCACCAGACTGGATCATTTTCCTTATGTACTCGAAGGAAAATATCCTCATTAGAATATATCTAGGTAGCTTATAAGGTGGCAATTCACACTCATATACTTTGATTTCAGTGTACTTCTGGTACAAGTACCAATCGTCTATATTTACTTGCTCACTAAGATGCAAGATACTGTAGATTCCTTAACTAACTCTAGGCTTTCTGTGATTGGTCAACAAGTAAGTAGCTAGATGTGCAAACTGATCTATGAAGTCCTTGAAAGTATATTTCTTTGAATTTATTCTTACAATGGTGGTCCAAAATATAACTGAGTGTGTCTCCCCCTACTCATTAAGTTTCTGCACCGCAAATGAGAATTTGTCTGCTTGGAAGAATAAAAACATGTACATTAAAACATAAGCATATATAAAAATTCCTTGAGTTTGGAGCTTAAGAGATTGTTCATGGATACTATCAACAACAAATTGGCTAAAATTAAACATAATTGCGGGTTATTCTTCAATGGAAAATATGGACAGAAAACCTAAGATGGGTTCATCTACCCATTCATTAGAATACTAGACTAATAAATATGAAAAATACCATACATGGAGGGCTTTTATTGTGTAAGTATGTATCCTCATGGAGGAAAACATAAAAAATCCTATACCTTTGGGGAAATTTTAGCTTTTGGTATAGTTCATTTAGGGCTTCTATTGAGAAAGGAGTGGAGGCACTATTGTGAGAAATGTGCATCATTTGTTGGATGGACTGAGGGGTACTTGTAAAAAAAGCCTCACCGGTGGGGGCTATTATGGCTCTCTGATTATAAATGTAGTCAACTCTACATTTGAGAATAAATTTAGGAAAATAATGTATTTGGGAAACATGTAAAGGGATAAATTTGATTCCTAGAGGCAGATTTCATCACTTTGGTGAAGGTGAATATCTTTCAGCCAATTAGGCAACTCAAAAAGATCAAATTTTCACTTTCATTATGAAATCTTATAATATTTGTCAACAAGGGGAATGTGATCCATGTCAATGGGTGGAGGGATCATGGGGTTTTCAGTGCTAGTGTCAATCTTACATTTAGGATCCATATCAAGAAATTTTAGGAATAGAGAGATAGAATAGTGGACAAAACTGATCAGCAAAACCTGAAAAGATAAGGTTGATGGTGATGGTGAATACAATATGGCATACAGTAGTCCTCTACTAATATTCAGTCAAACCGGTTTGTTAGTTGTGAATTTTAATGCTTGTAGAGTTCATAGACATTAATGGGAACAATGTGGTACTTTACGACATTCTTATAGTTGGGAATAAATCCATCATAGGCACGAGCATATTAGAGGGATTAATAGTAATTTATTAGAGGGAAATAAATTTTTTAATAGATAGGGGATACGGGGATGGGTGTCGTGGAGGGAGTGGTAGAATGGGTGTGGGGAACGTTGGTGGGATGGAATGGTGGTTAGGCAGTTTTTCAGAGGGGGGTTGAGCACTATGTGGTATGATAGGGGGTGCAAAGAAATGGGAGGGTTACACATAGGCTTGGGGCCAGATGAGGAATCCACCTCTTTAAACCCACCCTCCATTGATAAATATTGACAAGGTTGGGGTGGGGGGTGAGGTAGTTGGGTGGGGTGAAACGCCTACAACATTGTTGATCTGGTTGCAAATGACGATCCATGACCTCATCGTTGCAGAGGTTAACACTCAATGAAAATAATTTTTTTTTTCTTATGATTTTATAACATGAGCTCCAAAATTTGGATAAAATGCATTTTGTACCAAACTTAGGATGATCCAAAACATGAATTTTGTTTATTTCAACCTCTTTCCTTTCCATTTTTCCCCAGAGAGGTTAATTTTGACAAACAAAGGTTGTGTTTAGAGGTGCAAAACCTTGTTTTATTTATTTAAAAGGGTAAAAATTATATAATCCAACTGCAACCTAACCATGCTAATTCATTGGTCCAGATTAAACGATTGGATCAATTTATTCACCTAATATACCTAACTATTTTTAGCCAAGTTCTAATAGTTTGGAAAAATTATTTTCTCTAATATAACATCCGAAAATGAAATTTGTTTTAACATGATTAGACTACATGTTTAAAAAAAGGAATGATGATCGTGGAATTTCTAATCAAGCTGCACATAACATCCAAATTTTGTTAACAAAACAAACTATTTCATTGTAATCACATTTGAATTTGCATCACGTTCACACATTATTTTTTTATGGGGTCATTTTATCATTCCTTTTTTTATTCTATTTTTCTTTCCTTTTCTTTTTCATGTACCCTCTTTAATATATATATATAATAATAAAAATATATATATATATATATAATATAATAATATATATATATTGGAAATAATTTGCAATATGCAATATTATTTGCAAATGGATATACTAAAAGAAAGTATTCAATCATCATTTGATCCTATGAACCATAGGACCCTAAAATATAGCAAGATAAACAACACAACAATGTTGGAGGCTCAGTCATCAACAATCACCCTTAGAAGTAGTGCCAACAATTCCACTAGTTTGAAGATTTCTAAGTTTTAGTGCTATTTTTTTGATTGGTTGTTAGATATTTTTAGGTTTCTATCTTGTCTTTAGAATCAAGATATTTTGTAATAATTTCTATAAGTAATTCATTATCCAAATTATGAGTGTTGGGATTAGTTTTGAAGAAAGGAATTATGTTGTAAAGAAGCTCACAAAGATATCATTGATCGTATTTCAGTAATACATCACAAGCATCACATCATTATTGTGTCAATTTCAGTTGTGAAGTGCACATTTATTTGTTAAATATTTTCATTATATTTCGTATATGTTTATGAAATATAAATTATTCTAAGAAGAGTATCAACAAATTTTGTTTAAAAGTACACTCAGTATTGGGCTTACGAATAATTTCTACATTTTCTACTAAAAATTAAAAACAAAATTCCTAATTACTCTATTTTTTAATTGGATCTCTAAATATTTTCCTCTCCTTCACACCATAGATCTTTAAGGATCCAATGAACTTGCCTAACCTTCCCTATAAGTTTAGCCTGTAAACTCTACATTTGATCAATCTAGTACTATAACCCTATTTCCTAATGGCCTAATTCCACTTCTCAACCCACACAACACAAAAAAACTAAACCTCAACATGATAACTAGCATAATTTCATCATCTAAGCAAAGCTAAATCATAAAGAGTGATCCGTCTCTGATACTAGAAGGGATGGATTCCTAGTTTCTAAAGTGGTTCTAAGGTTACCTCTCAATTTACTCTACAGTGTCAAAAATTATGGAGTGATAGCATCCTAGTGACCATACTAGGGACAAACATATCTTCATTTGAAATTTCATTTCCCTCGTTCAAAAACTTTATTTCAACAACATTTAAGATTTATTTTCAAAAATACATGTTTTGAGCTTTTAAAGCTGTACATATTTGAAATTTTGTATTTAATACTATATAGATCTAGCTGCTAAAATAATTCAAACTAGAGCTCATCTAGATCTGAATCGTCCCAATATCCTAGATAAGCCTGAGAAATTGATAAGGAAGAAAGGCTTGTCTGAAAGTCAAGGGAGTAATAATCCTCTATCTAGAGCCAATTATTTTCCACAGGGTTTTGTTACCATAGAAAATATTCAATTTCATCTACCGTTTGAACTCAGCTTGTTTATAACTAAGCCTTAAGTTATGCAGCTGAAACTATCATTGACGAGTTGATGTTTAGACCATACGTATGTAAATATCAATCTATAGACAAGGATTTTGACAAACAAGCTCTCGAGCAATTTGAAAAATTATAAGACCTAGTGATAGACCTTCACCAAGGTATCCACAAATCCTACATCCAGAAATCAGTTGAACTTTCACCCACATCATTCCCTTTTTCTTCTCCAATCACACAATATTTACATCATGTTTCCACTACATCACCATCAAAATAAAAAAGTGTAATACAAATTGTCTTAATTTGTTCCACATGTACACCTCACATAGGATCATCAGCTTTTCATCCCCATATACTAGTGATGGCAGCTCGATATGCTCCCCTTGTTTTACCTACCCAATTGCATAACACACCTCAAGGATATCAAGGTAGGATTCCTCAATTTGATGGCACTGGTTCCATCACTGCACAATAGCATGTAGATAAAATTAATGACTAATTTGACCTTTAGGAGGTTGATGAAGATGATTGGAAGATGAATCTTTTTTCCAAAAGCCTTAATGGAGAGGTAAGAAAATGGTTTAAATATTTACCAGAATCTACCATTAATGATCTTGCTACCTTTCATCAGTGTTTCCTTAACATATGGGAAATTAAAAAGAATCCCCTCTAGGTTTTAAATGAATATAAAAATCTCCAAAGAGGGTCTAATGAGATTGTTGAAGAATATTGATAGGTTTAATCGAGTTTATAATGCCATTACATCCTCTATAAATCCCCCACTAGGGTTATCCCTCATTCATTTCCAAGAATGATTTGATATTAACATGGCCTAACAATTAAGAGAAAGAGACCCTACCACACTTGCATAAATGCAAAGTAACATTGTCAAAGTAAAGGTGAATTTATCCAAAAAAGAAAACCTTAAAACTAAAAGAAGGGTTACCATCAAGGAGGAAATTTCCTCCTCTTCATCAGACTTAAAAATAGATAACCTAGTCAAAACCATTGAAAGAATGATGGAGAGGATGAGAGTGGTTGATAGAACCCCTCCTAGGAATAGCAATGAAGATTATCAAAACACAAAGAAAAATCTCAGGAGAATTCCACCTCTGATAAAATAAAGGGAATAGAGGGGCCCTAATGATGACAAAATTAGGCTTCCTTTCAAAAAAAACTATGCCAAAGAGGAAGTGGAACCAAAAGAAGATTCAGAGGAAAACCAAATTAATTTGTTTCGGGAGACATAAATTGATCATATCTTTTTTACTAAAGAAGAGAAAAATAAATTTTGGCTTTCACAACTAGAAACAATTCCATTAGAGTCTAAAGAATACAAACAATGTTATCAGAATGCCATAATGGAAGTGGATAGGAAGCATAACCTCAGGAGTATAAAAATGTTTGACATTGCTCCGAAGAAATTCTCTTATACTCCTTCCAGCAAGACTACTCATAATCAACCAATGAAAACATAGGTTGATATCCATTCTTCTAGTCAAACTAAATATCTTCCTTCCTATAGCCAATCCAAAGAAGACAATAAAAAAAAAACCTGAAAAAAAAAAGGATCATAACATCAAGGAAATAAAGAAGCCACAAACCTCTTTCAACATAGAAAATGAATTGGCTAAGGATAAAATTTCAATTGTCCTCACTGAATCGATGAATAAGAATTCATACAAGACATAAGTAATGAGAGCCTTAAAAGTAGCTGAAGGAATGCGTAGTATAAACATCATTGATAACAATCCTGAATTGTTGTTTGGTCCAGAGGTAGAATGTAAACCGCAATATGGAAGTGTTCCCCCTTTCTACATCAGTCTCAATATCCTTTATAAAATTCTTCACACTACCATGCTCAACTCTCATGCTTCACACAATTAAATGCCCTGATCCATAATGGATAAATTGAATCTTAACATTACTAGGCCATATAAAGACTTGTATTGTTTTGATTCCATGAAGGTAAAGTACCTTGGACTCATTAAAGACCTTTGTGTCACCCTAGAACAAATTCCTACCAGAAGCATAGTCATGGATATGGTAGTGCTAGTCATACCACCAAAGTATGGAATGCTACTCTCTAGATCATCGAGGGAAAAGATGCAAGGCAACCTGCAAATGCATATAAGTTATGTTACCATACCTGATTTTGGTGAGCCTAGGATAGATTACAGAGAAACCCTAATGAAATACATGGTTAGAAGTCAAGATAGACCAAACAACCATCCCTTGTATTCAATCCATTTAGACCTAGACTCTTTTATCTTGTATAATGATGGAGGTATAGAAGAAAAACTCCCTAACCTAGAAATTGTTTAGTGTGAGATGGAATAAAATAAAATGATATTGTAAAACTTGATGAAGAAAATGAGCCTTTATGGAACATGGATTTTAATGGGGTTGTAAGCAATGAAGGATCAAGAGCAGGTGTGTGGGTTTTCAGTTCACAAACTAGAATGGTTGAATGACATTCATATAAATTGAGCTTTTAATGAAGCAATAATATAGCTCAGTATCAAGCCTTAGTAAGATTGCAACTTTGGAAAAAATTAGGTTACAAAACCATTTTAGTTCATGGAGATTCTGAACTCATAATTAAACAAATGAAACACAAATATTTAGCTAAACATCTAAGGTTAAGAGCTTATAGGAATGGTGTTCTAGATTTCCTTGAACGTTTTGTTGAGTATGAGTTATTTGTAGTTCTAAGAGGTTAAAACATCATAGATGATGGTCAGGATACTTCATCTAGTACTTAAAAAATGGCTTATCTCCTGAGTCACCGTGCAAGTTGAAGTTAAAAACAAACCAGCTGTCCTGAATAATATCAGGTATTCAAATTCTTTTGGTAATGCTAAATAGATTGAATGTTTTTTCCAATCGAAGGATGAATTTGAGTGTGGCAATATAGATATATATTTGGATGTAGATAATAATTTACATAAAAAAATGAATAAAGTAGAATTGAATGAATAGGATAAAGATCAAGAAGAGTCATAAATTTTCTAGTTGAAGGAAAATGTTTTTCCTAGAGGGTTAGTTCCCTCGGAAGAGTTAATTAATTTTATTGATGTGGCTAAAAAATTTAAAATAAAACCTAATGGAGACGATGTGGAAGAATGTAGCATAGGAACTAAAGAAAACCCTAAAATAGTTAAATTTTCCAAATGTTTGCCTTGAGCTGAAAACTAGAAGTATATAGAGTTTTGCAAAGAATTCATAGATGTATTTGCATGGAGTTATGAGGATTTAAAGTCCTATGAAAAACCATTATAAAAGATAAAATTCATATAAAGGAGGACCATAAACTTTTTAAATAGAAACTCATAAGGATCAACCCAATTCTTTTGCCCCTAGTTGAGAAAGAAATCAAAAGACTATGTGATGCCAAAATCATTATAGCCTTGCAGTTTTCAAAGTTGATATCACACTTAGTTCCTACTAGGAAAAGGAATAGGGAGATTAGACTATGTATTTATTTTAGAAATCTCAATAAAGCTTCTCTGAAATACAACTATCATTTGCCAAAAATAGATCACATCCTACAGAAGGTAGTTTGATCAACAAGAATTTCCTTATTAGATGGATTTTCTGGTTATAACCAGGTTCTAGTATATCTTGATGACCAAGAGAAAACAACATTTACAACACCTTGGGGCACTTTCATGTATGTGAAAATGCCTTTCGGTCTGATGAATGTTAGGGCTACATTCCAAACAGAAATGGATTTTTCTTTTGCATGTTAATTGCGTAAGTTTACAGTCATTTATTTAAATAACATCACTATTTTCTTAAAGACAAACGTGGAATATTTCCTCCATTTAAGGAGTTTTCAAAAGATGTACAAAATTTGGTATCTCTCTTAACCCTAAGAAAATGGTATTTCACTTAGAAGAGGGAAAATGTTTAGGAGATATCATCTCAAAGTATGGCATAAAAATTAAGCCTAGCAGAGTGGAAGAAATATTGAAAATAGATCCCCCTAAGAACAAAAAAGAAGTCAAATTCTTTATTAGAAAAATAAACTTCCTTCGCAAATTTACACCAAATTTGGCTGAAAACTTAAAATCAATAACTGACATGTTGAAGAAGGATACTTAAATCAAATGGCATAATTATGCAAATGATTGTTTTACTAAGGTCAATAATGCTTCAACAATGACACCCATTTTAGTAAGTCCTAATTTTACAAAAAATTTCATGATATCCCCTTTTTCATATGATCATAAAATAGCAATTGTGTTATTGCATAAGAATATTGAAGGACATGAATAACCAATTGCCTTCTTTAGCAGATAATTGAGAGATGCATCTCCAAAATACAACATTATGGAAAAATAAGCATCTTCATTGGTAAAGGCAATTAAATATTTCAAGCTTTATGTTTTGCATTCACATATTATTTCTTTTGTCCCAAGCAAAGTTGTGTTGTGCTTGTCAACAACACCCACATTTATTAACGTTAGTAGTAAAATATTACTTTAATATATAGGGACCCTTTCAAAAAATGAATATACCCAAAAAATCAATTCTAGAATGTAGGTATTTCTTTTATTTTTTGAATAAATCAAGATATTAAAGAAAACATATAAAACAATTAAAATGCTACTTTTTCTTATTTAGCATGAAATGCATCACAAACGATACCTTTCTAACCCACTGAGATCTACAATGAAGTAATAAAAAAGGAAAATATATATTCGAAAAGTGGTCATAATGTTAGAACGTCCTTAAATCTTCTAAAGTCTGGCATCACAAATTATAAAATACTTCTGTTTAGAGGTTACCCTAAAGTATTGTGATCTAGGAGATTGCGATCTACAAAATTACGATGGTATAATAGCCTTCTCGCATTGTATTTCAATCATATGACACAAGCCTCAACCTATTATATGTCAATATTGTGAAATGTGATCTCAAGCTAGACCCACCTCTTAATCTTCCCACTAGCACATGTAGAGGTTCATTATTCATTAGAAAGAAGCCTGACAAGTGATGACTCTTGTTTCTGGCATCTCGCATTTTGCACAAAATTAAAAAAAAAATGGTAAGTTAAACAAAAATGAATTATGTGATATAGCGATATGCAATATTGCTTTGCAAATCGCAAAATCACTATTATCGCAGTTTGATGGCTCACCACCGCAGGAGATTTTTTCTCGATTTACAATGTGAATATTTATGGATATTCAAAGGATAACGGATCATTAGTGGGCATTTATGAAGAATTAACTGCATTTATGTGTGAAAGGTCATTTAGAGTGATTTGATATCTTTTAATGTGGTTTCAAATAAAACACCTCTATCACTTTTACAAGTTTTCTTCATCGATTCATTCTTACATTAAGTATCATATTTATCTAAAAAATTGTACCTCTTGAAACTTTTAGGAAAAAACCATAGAACATGGAGCCAAAGGCAACGGTGAAGAAAGGGAAAGCAGTCGCCTCTAAGAAGTCGGAAATAACTCCTATGTTCACAGATACTACATGTAATAGGGAAGCATGGACATCTACGTGGGAGGCTATGTATCAGTTACTAGAGGAAGAAAAACCAAGGATTTTTGAGATAACGATTATAGTTGATGGGCGCGATTCCTCTGATGATTCCATAACTGAGCTTGCATGCTCATTTCTGCACAAAATAACCGAACAATAAAAAATAATCCACTATACTAACATGGTTAAGTGGGTCATTGATGATGCTGATATATATGATAGAGAATTCAAAATAGGAGGATAGGAAGTTATAAGATCTTTCACTCCAGATAACCTAAGGCTTATGTACCACTTACGTAAGCCACAAATTACCTATAATAAGAAATTTGTTGAGAAAATTTTCAAAGAAAATGAGGACTTGACGGACTGCACAAAGGATTGGTCAAATATTGAAGAAAGAATAAAGAAAAACAAAAACAGTATGTATGCCACCGGATCTATTTGTTCCCCTTCCTATTTTGTTGAGGCTACGCTCTATAGACTATTTTGCAAACCTAAGAGTAACAAATTCCCCTTAGAATGATTTCCCTTAATAGATGCAACCGTTAATGCAACAATAATATATTAGGAAAAAATCATGTCTGATAATTTAGCTAAAGAAATTATAGAGTATAGAAGTGAAAGGAGCATTGCTTCGAGAGTTTACCCTCCATTTTTCATGTGTGCTTATGTTATGAACACTATTTGTTTTGGTTCTAAATTCCATCTTATGGGATGGAAGTGGACTATTTAAGATCCACTTCCTATTCGCATCCACCACAAAGACATGTGAGAATCCAATTTTGAACCACATTTTTTCAAGATTTGTCACAAGGTTATGCTTCTTATCCATAAACGAATTTGTAACTTTGATGTCCCTAAATTCTCCCAAGAAGCTGAGATAGACATCCTCTCGGTAGTGTAATGGTTTGGGGAAGAGACATTTACATATATCAGATTTTTTGGTAACATCGCCTCTCCCCATGTTCTCCCTTTCTATGTCATAGATAAACTAATGGCTAGAGAGAGAGCCTATCCAACATGTAGTGAAGGAGGGATGAGAAAAACGTTGGAGGAACCAGAGAAGGCCATTTGGCCTCAATTTTCTGTATCATGTGGAGTTTTTTCATTACATGACCTTAGACATGTGTTCAGGGAAGTAGATAATATATTGTCTCCACGATTACCTAAGTTCCCCGGAAGACAACATGACCCATTCGATATTGTCAAGGATTTAACTACTATGGTCAAAATAAAGATATTCAACCATGAGAAGGACACATTTGATCATGTTGTCATACAGAATAACACCTTCAAAGAAGTGAAGCATATGGCCTAGATACCTTTTGATTGAGAGGGTCTTCAAGCATTTTATAGCTACAAAGAAGAGAGATTATCAAATGTCCGATTTGGTGAATTGTTAATTGAACCAATCACAGAGCCCACTCCGAGTGTAAGCCTAGATGGGGACTCTAAAGAAAAATCTAAAGCTAGTTCTGGAAAGGAATCCCAAGAGAAATCTACCAAGGGATCCCAGAAGTCATCAGAAAATAAGGAAAGCAGGATCAGAGAATCAATCCAGGATACAACCCAGTCTCAAACAAAGACAGATGAAGAGACTTCAGCCATCAACCAGACTGAACCACATACTCCCTTTATACAGCTGATAAACCCTGAGGTAATTAATTTGGAAAAGGAGTGGGATAATTTCAACAGAGAACTCAACTCAGAGGAAGAAGCATTGGATATGCAAATAACACATCAAGAAACAAGTCTGGAAATTATAATAGGGGGGATTGTGAACACTCAAGAAATATAACACATTCATATTACCCCCACCTCTGAGATTGTTTTAAGAATAGAATAAATTCCCTCTCTTGATGTATTTTATAGCCCACAACATAAGGCCATTGTTAAGAGACATAGAAAGAAAAGAAAATTGGAAAGCACAACTGCTAGCACTCCCAACAATGAGTCAATTGATGTCCTCTAGAAAGACTCATCCATTGACCCATCATCCAACCTGACCAAGCTCTCACATTTTGCAAGTGCATACGCTATGGCAACCATTGACAAAGCAACATAAGTACAACTATTTCCTAAAGAAAAAGAAAACAAAATTTTGTCACTAGACGACAGCTACAACAAGCGAAAACCAACCAACAACCATAAAAACAATTGGCTAAGCTACAACAGGAGTTCCAACAAACTAAAATAGAACATCAAAGGAGCTTGGCAGGTAAGGAAACACATATACAAAGCATAACAGATCTGCATAAGGACGACCCAAATATCGATCAGTTTATCATCGAGGCACTCAACCTCAACTCCCATCTCACACACCAAAAAGAATTGCAATGCCAAAAACTCTCATAGTGGAATTCTCACTACAAAATAAGCGACAAGTTAACAACCAAGTTGTGGAAATGCGATTTGAATATGATGAAATTCTTAAAAAGGTTTTAGATTTCATAACATGGCCAAATTTTGAAAATGGGAGAACAACTGACATGCCAAAACTAGATGAATCACATAAGATCTTATTTACAAGTAGGGTTCTCCTCTCAAAGAGGCAGAACATGCAATAGAGGATGCAATAGTAGTGGCAAACAACATCATTGAAAGTGTAAATGAAAATTTGCATAGTGCTAATCTTGTGGCGGAGACCACTGCTAGTTTCCTTCTAAATGCAAAACAACTTGAATTACAGTGGAAATAGGCAACAAAAGAAAGAACAGAAGCAATTAGCCAAGTTACCAGGTAAAACTGGGAGACATATTCGCAGTATCTGGTAAAACCACGAAACGAGTGTATGAACCTGAAATGCCTAATTGTTTCTATCGAGAAAATGGTGCTAGCGCTCATCAATGCCTTGTTTACAGGACAACTGGAATCTAATGTCATCCATCCTACACTCCTCATGTCCATGCTAGATATTTGCAATCTGAAAGATTGAATGCATGATTAGTCAGCATGCACATTTCTATTTTTGTTTTATTTTGCTTAAATTGAAGCAAGTTGTTTAAACCTCCTCATATTTTTTTGTAATAATGTATTTTTAGATTCATAAGTTAGTATTTAAACCCCTCTCATGAATTTAGAGAGGGGTCAAGACATTTTATTAGAAACATTCTTCAGAACATTCACTTATATCCCTTTAAGGAAGCTCTGGTGAAATTAATGGAACATGATTTATTTTCTACTTAAATTTGACATCTTCTACTAAAATTGCACTTCTGTACTCTTAGATGATGTTGGATGATTTGAAAGTAGATCAATACTCTTGGAGCACATGAGTAGAACATATTATAAATGGTACTTTTATCTCTTAATCCTTTTTTACTTATGCGTCAAGAAATACATTATATTCAACTTATTTATGTATGAAAGTGCGCTAGAAAGTTTTGGAAAAAAATATTTTATTTTCTTGGTACTTAATTAACTCATAGCTCATCTTATCATCCTTAACCTGATGGGGAAACTAAGATAGTGACAAAATGTTTAGAATGATATATTCGTTGCTTTGTGTCTGATAAGCAAACACAATCGGTAAAGTGGTTACCTCTAGCTCACTGGTGGTATAACATTTCCTTCCATACTACATCAAAAATGACCCTACTTATGGCACTTTATGGATATCATCCACCATCTATCACATCATCTTTAAGAGAAAATTATAAGTTTCAAGAACTGGAAGATCACATCGAGCATCAACAACAAGTTCTCCAAGGGTTTGGTATATATATTTATCTCATTCAATTTTTCTTCTTTGAACTCTTTCCATGCAACATTTAGTTCATTTTGTAGTACTCTATATGCATACGGTTTTATTTTCAAAGGTTGTGAATATAGTGGTTCTAAATAAAATTTTAATGCTCATGATGATCTAGCTGAAGAAATGGATGATAATGTTTCAAACATTCAAATGGGCTATAACCAAACTATTTATGAAGATATCTCAGAATACAAAGAGCTATCCTTTTCTAAAAATAATTCTAAAATTTTTAGAGAAGAATATTCATTAATCCCACAAGAAGAAAGCTTGTTGATCCTGTTCCAAACAAATCATTGACCCTGTTCCAAGCAAATCAAGAGAGCATTAAAATAGAAAAGATTTTAAACATGCAACAAGAATTTCTACTAGGTAATCAAGAAGAAAGAGAAATAATTAATTTTGGATTGAAGATTACTGTGGTGTGGTTTCTGAGAGGAGTTCGGATTTTCCACAGTGTTCATTTTTATGGTCGACGTTTCGGTCTGGTTTGTGGATGACACCAGTGTCAACTGGCCCCACTACGAGAATGAGCTAAACAAGTTTTTAGACCATCTTAATAGCATGTCCGAAGACATCAAATTTGCAATGGAAGTAGAAGAAAATAATTGCATAACATTCTTGGACATTCTCCTCATAAGAAGAAAGGATGGTTCCTTAGGTCACAGAGTATTTAGAAAGAAGGCCCATACCGATAACTACCTGCATGCCGATTCTCATCACCAACCCGCCAAGAAAATAGGGGTTCTGCAAACCCTCTTCACTATGGCTTGTAGAATTTCGGATATAAACCATACCGAAGAAAAAATTTCTTACCTAAAAAGAACATTTGCCAACCTAGGGTACAACAATAAAAGCATATACAAAGCCATTCAAAAGGCCAATCTGATAATAATAAAAACAAGATGAAAGACCCCCCAACCTCTAATGACTACCTTCCTTACATACAAGGAGTCACAGACAAGATAGCAAAAATCCTCAAAAAGAAAAATATAAAGACTGCGTTCAAACCCTGGTCTACCATTAAACAAAGGATGAAATCTATTAAGGATAGCCAAGAACAACTTCAGCAAAAAGGATTATATATCATCAATTTCTCTTGTGGGGATCAATACATAGGAGAAACAGGTAGATCCGTAACAATTAGGCTCAAAGAGCATAGTTCAGATATCCGGAATGAAAGAACCTGATCTTCAGCCTTGGCTGAGCATGTGGGAAAAACTAATCACCATATATGCCTTGAAGATGCCAAGGTCATTGCTAATGAAGATCGCCATTTCAAGCGTAAGGTTAGAGAAGCTATTGAAATCATAAAGCATCCTCGAAACCTTAATAGGGATGGAGGCTTAGAAATCAGCAAAAACTGGAACTCTTTGCTCACCCCCCATGATTAATTGCATTAGTTCTCTATTATAGTTGTAGCTAGGTTAGATTTGAACCCTAGTATCTAGCTTAATAACTAACAAAATAACTTATTCCCTCTAGTTATTTTAAAGCTTTAACAAAACATCTTGGTAGGTGAATAAAATAACCTTTAAAAATATTATAAATTAGCTTTGATGCTCATTAGAAACCTTAGACAAAAAGAATATTAATG